>JAGFMF010011709.1:12433615-12444230 GCA_019455555.1 Galemys pyrenaicus
TAACAATAACAGCAATAAAGACACAGAAACCAAAAATGAGGACACAAGGACAGACTGGGGACACCTGGTGGGGAGGGGAGGAGGAGGGTTGAGGGAAGACGGGAGCACGAGGGACTGAGGTGATGGTGCACTGGGGAGATGGTGATGGGGAATACATGGGGATTACAATTAATGGCAAGTATATGTAAATTCTAAAATATTTTAATAAAAAAATAATTTAAAAAAAAAGTCTGTGTTTCTCTTCTTTGAGCATGGCCTTTCCACTGACACAGGAGATGATTCAGAATTTGTACCCACTGGATTGCCTCACCATTTAACATCCCCTCTTTACCTTCTACCTTCTGTGTTCTAGCCAATACAATATAATATGGGTGAAATATAATTGTCCCTGCTTATCTTGTTATGCTTATATATACTGTTCTCTTTACTTCCATCTTTCCTCATTGCTGTCCGCAGTAGCAACTGCTACCAACAGAATTGTGTAATTAATATTCCCTAGCAATGACATGCTTTTTCTAACCACCACTTTGCTAGGTTCCAGCTTTTTATACAGGTTTGTATTTTACTAGCTGGTGAGCAGGTAGTTGATTAGAAGTTGTTAACAACTGAGAGTGTGTTAGAATATTTTCCAGAAAGATGCTGTACACATAATTCTTCTTTCTTTCAAAGTTAGGAATCTTCAAGAATAGTGAAGGCTCTAGTAGTGGAGCTTGTATTTATTAAAGACAGTCACTGTAGGGATACAACTTGATCTTTATCATACAATGTAACCAATTTGGTCTTACTAATATTTACTTGAATAATTTAAAAACATTTATAGATGTCCCAAACACCAACACAAATACCACAGAAGAACTAACCTGGGACAACTATGTTCAGAAATGACAAAATGGGGCCTTCCTGGCAGTGCAGGGGTTAACCTCAAATACTATCAAGCTATGGCCTGAGACCTGAGTTCCATCCCCAGCAAGGGAGGTGACCCACATGGTGCAGCAAACCTTTCCTGTCTCACCAGGTGCTTTCCTTAGCAGTGTATTTCAGTAGATCCACCTGTTCTGCTTCCCAATCTGTCTCTGGTGAATCCTCTAACCACACCCCACCCCCCGAACTCTGGCCTAGACCCTAGACCCCAGCTTTTGTATGCATAAATAAATAAAGATAAATCTTATCTTAAACAAAATGAAAAGGGCCTTCCTGGTAGCGTAGCCAGTTGAGCGCCGCACTGTGAGGCATCCATGGCACAGCAGCGTGAGTTCGATCCCCGGCCAGGGAGGGGACACACATGGTGCAGCAGACCTCTCCTGCCTCACCTGCTGCTCCCCTCAAGCAGTGTATTTCAGTCAATCTGCCTGTTCTGATCCTCACTCTGTCTCTGGTGAATCCTCTCACCTCCCACGCCTCTGGCCTGTACCCCTGCTCTTGTATGCATAAATAAATACTAAAAATATCTTGAAAAAAATGGAAAACTCAGGGCATTTTGAGAGGTGAGTAGATTTGATGGCCTTTGGAATTTGATTTGTACAGAGGAAAAAAATAAAACACTGATCACAACCAGTATTGATTATTTAGGTTCTGCTTTCAACAATTCATAAATTTCAGTTCCAAATGAGAATTTCAAAGGACATGATGTTGTCCAAGATTTTCAAGCTGCACAGTGTTTTTAAAGGCTGCTTTTTACCTGAGTGGGGGCCTCTTTACCACTGCTATTCCTGACTCCTGAGCCGAGCTCACTGCCATGGGGGCTTCATCTTCATGTTGATGCCAAGCCTGCTTAATGGTGGTAGACAGTCTCTGAAATAGCAGGCATATCACAGAGGCCATTTCTTACAAGAACAGTTGTTCTAAGTCACAGTTCAGCCTGGCATCCACAATTCTACCCATCTCACAAGCTATGCCGGGCATTTGCATGAGTAGGCTGCATGAGTTGTGGATTTCCTAGTATCAGGAATCTTGGAAGGGTTCTATGATATGAATGAAGGCAGCCAATATTGCCATCTGGTTGTTCTTAGGAGGAGGAGGGAAACACCAACCGTTTTGAACTTGACATTTGAATGAAATAAAGAATAAATACAAAATGTTATAGTGAGACCAACTCCCATCCCCAATTTGCCCACAAAAACTTCTCATTGCCTAGAATCAGAATTTGTGTTATGTTCTTGAACTCTATTCTTCCTTAGAATAGTCATGGCAGCTTAAAGTGTAGAGTCTGTAGTTTTTGGTTTTTTTTTTGAAGTGTAATAGGTAAATAATTTCTCCGTAAGAATTTGGAGGATATTACCTTTTTGAAATTTAATAATGAAGGCAATATTTCTTAAAGCCTCCTATGTAGCCAATAAAATAATAAGGGCGGGGAATAGAAATATGGGTTTCTTTTTCATTGCCCTTAAGCAACTCAGGGTTGAGGAAGGAGACTTGGAGCGCCAGCAGTGATGGTTCAGAAAGTACATCTGAGTTATACCCCTGAGATGTAGGCCTATGAGATGCAAATAAGGAACAGGTTGAAGAAACAAAAAAATGTAACATCGTGTTGAAGTTTTAAAAAATCTTTTACTCCTAATTTTATTTATTCTTATTTGCATGATACCACTAAATATAATACTTCTATGCATGTGCTTAAGTGTATATTTCAGAGCACATCTGTAGCTACTCCCTTAAAACAGATTCCTAAGCAAGGATTTACGGGATCAAAGTACATAAACATTTTTTATGCTAAAAATACAATTAAGGAAAATATCACACAAAGTTATATACACTTATATTAATATAATATTAAATATAGTCTATATAGTACTAGGTTTTACTTGCATTTAGTTGACTAATGACACAGGGATGTTTGTGAAATACCCACCCTGATGTGATTTGTGTGTGTATTGTCTCATCTCTTTACCAATTTTACCTTTTGGGGATTAAAATGTTTTCACTATATTCTCAATATTATTGCAAGCACTTTATGTAGATCAAGAGTTTTTAAATGTTATTTTTCATTTTGACTTACAAGACTTATTAAGCAAAATATATTATTTTTCATAAAGTTTTTTTGTTGTTTTCGCAAAAGATTAAAAAGCGCCTGATTCCTACCCCATACCCCAAATTCAAGTCAGGCCACCTTGTACTTTAATGCACTTCTTGTTACATATCAAATTTTCTCTCATTTCAAGTAAATGAGAAAGAGGGGGGAAAAGAGACGTTTACTAAAACGTTAAATTGGTTAGATTTGGGATAATTTAATGTCCTCCTTGTCTTTTAAAAAATGTTTTAGCTTAATTTTATAGTTAATAAACTAAGTCAATAAACTAAGAATGAAAAAATATCCAAAGGTTCGCGGAGGTGAAATCTCTAGTCCAACGGGGGCCTTCTCTGGGGAAGGACACTCCTGCCGGCTCTTTGCTGAGTGAGTCACCTCCCTCCGGGGACCTTGGAAAGGGTGGAAAGGGTGGGAAGGCTCGCGTGTTTCCCTGCGTAGGTTATGGAGGCTCTTACTCGGGTCTCTTTCAGTAAAAACTGCATGTTGGCAAAGTCATGGCTTCACTTCCCAGGAGTAACCACCCAATGCTTGCACACGCAGCCAACCGCACCCCGTCACTGAGAGATGAAAGCCAGACATTATCAAGATGTGAGATGCTGATTGAAAGCAGTTGTAGCTTTTCTCCTGTTGACACATAGTGGCTTGGGACAGTGTAACAACCCCGGCTAGAAGGGTGGATTTTGTATTCCATGCCTTCCCTTTCATGATGCCTTTTATCTTTATCTATTTAGAAAGATGAAGCTGAGTGCTGCTCTCTCTCCCGAGCTCAAGGTTTTATAGCACTGTCCAGAGAAGCAGAGCCCAGTCGGAAACCAATTCTCCCATCTGCTCCTCCTGGTGTTTCCCAACTCCCTCAGGGTGGAGGCGGTGTGAGTGTTTCGGATGTTGGTGAATGGGAACCGAAGAGAGCGATGAGCAAGCCTGTGCAGCACTGAGTCACTGGGTTGGGAGCCCATAAATCAGAGCTAGATTTCCTTCTTGGCTAAAGAGGAAACTCCTCTTTCATTGTACATGAAAGTACAGATTTGAGCTGAGTGTGCAGAGAATGTTGTTGTTTGTGTGATCACTGTTTTGATGAGCATGATCACGACTGGTGTGCTCAGCTTGGCTGCGGAAGAGGACCCTGCATAGCTTCTCAGCTTGAGCACTGTCTAAATACGATCTGATAAAAATAAGGAACTTAGAGGACCAGAGACAGACCATGATTGCTTTACAAATGCAATGTTAGGGAGCATAATTAATACAACACACACACACACACACACGATGGAGATATTTGAAAAGGACCATGGTCCCATAGTCCTACACCATTAGAAACTCATGACACAAAAATTTAAACAGGGCAAAAAGGACCTGGAAGGAGTTCAGAGAAAACAGACAAGATTATTAAAAACTTACAAGAAATTAAAAAAAATTCAAAAGGCCTTCTCAGGGTTTTACTGGTTGTGTGACTGTTATAAATGTTCCTGGCTCTCTCTGGGTATCAGTTTCTCAGCATGAAGGATGGGTTGAGATGAACTATGGGATTTGCTTGCCTGGAAATCTCATTCTACAGAAAGAAGTGTTACCAGACTGCTGCTGGCAGGAGGAGTGGTCTCTGGCTCCCCTGCAAGTTAGTTGTGGCAGTTAGATAAGCCAGACATTATCAAGATGTGAGATGCTGATTGAAAGCAGTTGTAGATTTTCTCCTGTGGACACACAGTGGCTTGAGACAGTGTATCAACCCCGCTAAAAGGGTGAATTTTGTATTCCATGAAACCTTTTATGTAGCAGTGCGCTGCCTGGATGGTGGAATGGACCAATCGGGTGTGAGCTGTGGGTTGACTGATGCCAGAACTCCACCTCTTACAACTTGTCAGGTGGTGGTGAGCACCTCTTGTAAATTACACTTTCTGAATTCTGAAACAAACCAATCAGGTGCAGGACTAAAAAATTGACCAATTAGACATAGGAAAATGGACCAATCAGACTGTGTGTGGGGGTACCTTGAAAGTAAATATAAGGCAGGGCCCAAGGGAGCACAGGGGATTCGGAGCAATGAGGGATTCAGAGCGACCTGGAGGAGCAGATGGAGATGCAGCAGCCCAGAGGAAGAGGAGTCGGGAGAAGCAGCAGCAGCAGAAGAGCTCCTGCAGAGGAAGAGGAGAGCCCTGAAGAGGGGAAAACGGTTCCAGTCTCTGAAGAAAGGAGGGACGCTTCCAGTAGCTGCCTTCTGAGGAGGGGAGAGCAGCTGAAGGACTCTGTAGAGACTGGGCTTTGGTCCTATCTATGACGACTGGAAGAAGCACCAAAGACCCTGGGCCTGGTGTCTCAAAGAGTTGTTCGTTGGTGGTATAAACCAAGAACTCACAAGCACGGTAATACTGGGTGTTCCTGAATATCGCCTCTGCAGGCCCATAGTGGTCACTGCTACTGGACAGTGCTGCCCAGCACTTCTGGTATCCTGATGAAGCAGCCAGTCTCTTGTGAATACGTAAGCATTCTTGCTTCCCCCGTTTGTACATAAACCCCATGGTTGTTGTTCCTGTAGCCTGTAGTCCATTGCAATTGTGCGCATGGGTGAGAACCCACAGACAGTGACCTGTATTGGGCATTGTCCTCTGTTAGGCTATAGCCCCTGTTGCTATAGCCCTTGATTCTGTTTTGTGGCCTTTTGGCCTTTTGGGGATTTTTTTTTTGGCTCTCTGGCCCTGGACACTCCTCCACCCCCTGTTTCAGTCAGAGCCTCCTCTGCCCATTTCATAAGTATGCCTTCCCTTCACCCAACTCCTGCATTCTCTCTAGTCTGTCAATTAACAATTGTCTACACCCTGACCTCCAATCACACCAGCTTATGTTGTAAACTTATAAATGAAAGGAAGTTATGAATGTCCTTTGACCTTGGTGTTTCTTCTTGAATCTACTTTTCCAATATCAAATGACAAAAATCAGATCCAAAAGTACCCTGTTTGTGAAAATTTTATCTTGAGAACTATCCCACCATCTTTATAATCCCCACTTCTGCTGGTGCAGTGAAATTAACTAACACCATCATTTCCCCCTTTTCTGTGTTTTAATGTAGACTTGTAATGTTAGCTATAATATTGAAATGCTTTTGTAAATTTCTCAACAAGATGCATTTTATCACCCAAAATAATACTTGGCACATAATAGGTACTCAGGGAAATATTTGCTGAATGAATAAATGAATTAATGAGGAAATGTTATAAAATTACTATTTTGGCAAGTGTGAGTTATTTTTACAGGGATGGTGACTTGAGTCACAGAATTTTAAAACCTTAAAGATCTTTTTATTTTATAACAAAAATTAATATTCTGATACTGACATGCTAAGAGGTGATTGTACAAGAAATTATTTAGCCACAACACTTATTTCACCAAGTTGACTTATATTTAGACTTTGTTCTTCTTCCGAAATCTATAGCAATTCAGGTGGGATATACTGGCAAGGCAGCTAAAGCTAAACTTTTATTTGAGTATATTAGCCCCTTCAAATCTCCCTTCTGCTTCTGTGATTCTCTGCTCCACAGTAAACTCCTGGGACTGGCAGCTCAGGCAATGTTTTGCCTTGAATCTTGGGTCTGTCTTTCTGCCAGCAGAGGGGCCCCAAGCTCTGCACTCGTTTTCAAGGGACCTAGGCAGAGTCTGTTGGAAGTTTCTTTATTAGCCACTAAGGTAGCAAAATGAAAACTGACCTAACAACCCACTGCAGAAATCTTCAGAGAATAAGGCATCTATACTAATATTAAGCATTATAAATTGTTTTAGTAGTTAAAAATGAACAAATTTTTTTTGTAAATATGAAGATAATGGAAAATGCTCAGAGCAAAATGTGGAATGAACCCTAAATAAATACTATAATGTTGAAAAAATGAGAAAAAAATTTTAAGAAGCTTAAAAAAATCAATATAAATCATATATGAAATGAAATTTTAACTGTCTCAGCAAATAAAATTAATGTTTTCTCCACATTAAACTTCATTTTAATAGGACTAAAGGATTCTGTGATAGATTTTTGGTCTAATTGTTTCCATTAAAAAAACCTGATTTTAAAAACCAATAACTTAAAATTGCCACACAACAAACAAAACAAATGGTCCACATAAACTCCCTTCCATCTGGTTTTACGATGCACTGTTATCATTAACCAGCAAGTAAAATTTAAAAGAAAAACTAATCTTCAGTTTTATGAAACTGAACATCTTTAAAAAGTTTTTACAAGTCTATATGGATTAAATGTATTCAAGAAAATTATTTTAATACTACTATTTTATACTGATGAGGATCTTAGTTGTCATCAAAGATCTTGGTCGGTAGATACATCTATCAGTTAGACTTGCAACAGATTGATGCTTTGGTAAATTACCTTTGGGAGTTTCAGAGAGGAAACCTAGGGCCTACTGGGCTACTGGCTCTGCTTGCTGCTGATGGGCCAACCTGGGAAAGAGACAATAACTTCTCCCAACCACAAATCAGTCTCTCTTGTGCAATGCATTGTCCATATTGCTTCTTGTCACCACACACAAAGTAAATAAAGAGGACAATTTTTAGATAAAGGAAAGGAATACCTTCCAATTCATCAGCACAGAGAATCTTCAAGTAAGGTGAAGTTGACCAGAATGACAAAATACGAGCAGAACTCATGGGTCTTGTGTCAAACTTACTTACTTTTAAAGATTAGAGATAAATGAAAATATTTGTTTGAATTTCCAAAGGATGACTTATTTAAGGTCATACAAACTAAATTTCTACAGTTTTCTCTCCCTCCTGCTTTCATCTCTTTCTTCTTCTACCTCTTCTTTATCTAGGATGTCATGTACTTCTTAGACATGATTTGGGCAATACGTACATTCTCATCTTCCACACTCATCCTAAAATCTGGGGCAATCCTGGCAATGACATCCTGGTTCTGGGTGCTACATGTGTTCCATTCCCACAAAGTTTTAGATGTTGTCAAAGGAAACCACTCATTTCTTTTGCGCTGTTTTCCCATGAAATCTTCCTCACCTTGAAATCGGAGAAAGGTAAAAACCAAAATTGTCTTGAATTCATTTCATCATCCTGTACCAATTATCTTGTAAGAGCTTAAAATGTCCTGTCAGGATGGTGAGGCACATGGAGTTCCCAAAAGAATCAGAAGGCACGGGGCCACCTAACACCACATGAAAGTTTCAGTTCTCAGATCACAAAGGAATCACAGGATCACAGGAATTTCTACCACAGCTTAGACAGACCTGAAAGATTGCTCTTTTTCTAGTTGGACAATTATTCTTTGTAGATTCTCTCAAGGGCAGACAGATATCTGACTCATGGTTGATGCTCAAAACTAACTTTCAGCACACACAAAAAAATTAGCCCAAGAACACATTCCAACCACAGGGAATCGACTCCTGGTGGTAAGTCAAATTCTGAGTGACTGGAAAAGGGGTGAAATAATGATGGGGAGCTAGAAATTCATGGGGAGAGCTGCCTGCTGATTTCACAATGATTTCTTCTTTTCCATGGCTAAAGAAAACTAAGCTTTGTCCAGTTTTCAGTATCAGTTTCTGCAGTTCTTCCTGCCACTTACAGGCTCTGATAAAACGCATGGGAACTTCATTTGGTCTACGTCTCTTGTGACAGCGGTGTGCTAAAGCAAGCATACACTGCTGGTCAGGTAGGTGGGCACATGATTGTGGAGCTACAGTTGTAGAACTCTGAGTTTGTTTGGATGATACAGTCTAGTACAACACATTCATTTCCTATATTGTGACAGTTAAACCTAGAGAATATAAGCAAGAGAAGGGTGTGTTCAGTGTTGCCTATTTGATATGTGTTATAAGTTGCACTAATCACTTTTCCCATTTGTCTGGATCAAACTAGAAAGGCAACATTATTTTCTTCACTTGAGAGAACAAACAAAGAATTAAGAAGTTTAAATAGCGTTTCCATCCAATCTACATGCTGTGATTCTCAGATGACCATTTCTTGCCAGAGGAAAGTAGGAATGTTGATATTGTTGAGTGTGAAGTGTATATTTAGTGTAGAATGCTAAGGGTGGGAACTGCCTGCTGGAAACTTTGGGAGAAGCATGAGTCCTGAGCTAAATAAGCTAAAAGTCCTTGGGGATGGGAACCTGGTTTGATTTAATCTTGTTTTAAATTTGATTTAATCTTGGTTTAAAATGGGCTGAAGACAGCCCATTTTAGTTTTCAAAGATGTGTCACCTCGTCACTCATTATTTCAAGTGCAAATCTTATCCCCACTTCAATGGATCTTATTACATTTACGAATCTAATCTTTAACCCTGAAAAGGAACAGTATAATGCATCTTTACTAATCTCTTCTTTAAATCCTATGCTCTAAAATAGAAAGTACTTTCACTTCATCACTGAGAGATGAGATATCCTTATGTTCTAAGATTATACTATAAGTCACTTCCTCAGTAACCATTCCTTCCTAAATTCTGGATTCTCATTCTAAAATATTGTTAATTGTTCTTGTCAACACCCCTACAAAATTTTCTTCATTGTTACTGTCAATATTTCCATTTTCCAAAGCATATGTACAGAAATCTTATTTTTGGAAAGGAAAATTATTTTATTCAAATTTAGATATTTTTTTCTTTAGTGTATGACCAATTGTATTTCCAAATCAAGGAGAGTTAAAATATTTTGTTCTTATTTTCTTAATTTGTTGAGTGAGGTTAAGAATGCTCAGAATATCTCTAATTTCCCTTTGTTTCTTCTATTCTACTACAAAACTATTAAATGTTTTTGCTGATATAATGTTAAAAATAATGAAGTATATTCTACTTGCATTCAGATAATGAGTACATATTTTATTTTATATTCATTGAAATATATAATCATGGCAACATTTTAGTCATTGTGATGAAATGGCAGGAAAAACAAAGGAAATTTTAGGAAAGCATGTCATTTCAGATGTCTATCAGTGATGGTAAATATAGAAAAGGTAACAATGAATAGGTGTAATTAGTGCTTGCGTTTACCTAATTACAATGAAGGCAGTGACAGGCAAAGGGAGGTAGCGATGGCTGTAGTTATTACAAGACTAACCTTTGTGTAATCAACTAAAATCGGCTCATATTTGCCCAGGCTAAAGTCTCCTTCCTGTCAGCAGTTTATATTCTTCTTGCTTCTTTCGTTAATTAGAAACATTGCATTTCAGAACTTAAACGGGATTTTAACTCTGTTTTTGTTAAATTGTTTGTTCCATGAAGCAAATTGCATAAGGTCACACTCTCTTCAAATGAGGGGTTTCATGAGTTTAAAGACCCACTCTGTTCAATCATTGTTCTTCAGTTTAAAATTTCTACCCTTAACCCTTCTCTCTGTCAAACACATTGTCCACCTGGAACAATATGTATAAATACTGACCTTACTTTGACAAAGTTGATTGTCACATTGTGTTTTAGCCTGAGGATAAAAATATTTAAGGTAGCTTCCCACGATGGAATACTACTCAGCAATCAGAAATGAAAAAGTAGATTCATTCATAGGAACATGGATGGATCTGGAAGGGATGATGCTCAGCGAAGTAAGTCAGAAGGCAAAAGAAAAATACCAGATGGTTCCTCCCTTAGGAGGA
>JAGFMF010011709.1:12444316-12472781 GCA_019455555.1 Galemys pyrenaicus
GGGAGCACAAGGGACTGAGGTGATGGTGCACTGGTGAGATGGTGATGGGAAATACATGGGGATTACAATTAATGGCAAGTATATGTAAATTTTAAAATACTTTATATTAATAAAAAAAACAACAAAAAACAAACAAAAAAAAAGGTAGCTTCCCAATACTATGCCTTAAGTCAATTTATTTTTTCACTTTTATTTATTTTGAACCTAAAATATATCTTAAGTATCAATCATATATATGTGTGTATATAATTTAATTAAAGTTGCCTACAAATACCCAAGTATGGGCACCATGGATCCTTTCCCCAGCTTTATTGAGATTGTGTTAACATGTTATATATGTGAGTTTAAGATATACAACATGATGATTTGATATACATATTGTGAAATGATTGCTACAATAGATTAGCTAACACTATAATTACCATTTGAAAATTGACAACATTTGAGATCTGCTTTCATAACAACTTTCAACAATGTAATACAGTAGCATTAATTACAGTCACCATGGGCTCTAATTATATTAGAGCCCAGATTACTATAATCTTAAACTAGAAATTTATAACTTTTGACTAAAACAATCCACCACTTCCAGCTTCTGGTAACAACCATTCTACTATTTATGTCTATGAGTTAAGTTTCTTTAAATTCCATTACAGACATGGTGGTGACAACATTTGTCTTTCTCTGTTTGATTTATTTCTCTTAGCATAACTCTCTCAAAATACATCCATAATATCACACATAACAAGAGATTTTTCATTTCTAAAGTATATAATTTTTCTCTATCAGTGTCCTTTTTATTATTATTTCTGAAACTATATTCTTATGGCTTTATTTGATGATTGTGTGGTCCTTTTTGATGTTAACCTTCTTTAGCTTTCCAAACCCTATTATGGGGTCTCCCTGGTGGCACAGTGGATTAAGCACTGCAACATGAAGCAGACCGCAGCCACTGCAGCATGAGTTCGATCCCTGCCGCTGACCAGGAAGGTGACCTACATGGTGCAGCAGACCTCTCCTGCTGTGCCCGCTGCTCCCCTCAGCAGTGTATTTCAGTCAGTCTGTCTGCTCTGTTCCCCATTCTGTCTCTGGTGACTCCGATCACCTCTTACGACTCTGGCCTGTACCCCAGCTCTTGTATGCATAATAAATTTTTAAAAAACAAATCCTATTATTATTCTTAAGAGAATATAAATGTCCTAAGAGCTGAGTTGTCCATTTTGATTTTTGTTTCATTCCCATAGTTGTGTCAGGTATATATGTACTTTTCACAAAATGAAGATAACTGTATTCATATTTTTGAGCTTATATTTATCAATATTTTATGAAAAGCAATGATCAGGTAGTCAAATGCTATTAAAAGCATATTTTTAAGTCATATAATATCCTTAAAATAAATGAAACATTCTATACATACATGTTTTTAATGTTGAATATTGCATGTTTTCACTTAAAATGCCAGTGCAAAAGAAGTTATAGATATTTGCCTAGCAGAGAATCTCCTACACTCACCTCATCATTATTTCTGTGAAGGAAATGTGTTAATATCTGTCTTTCAAAGCCCTTTCTATAGATTACTCCTTCTAGGAAACACAAAACACCAGTCTCTCAATTTTAGTGAAAAAAAAAAAAAATCATGGAAACTGTACCCAGGTTGTAGAATAAACTGAATTCTGTGTAAGTTGTATTTAAGAAATCCAGATAAAGGTTGAAAATATGGATCAAAAGTAGTTACTTAAGGACCTAATGAATATTCATCTGGTTAGAGTAGGAAACTGGTTTGGGAAATATCAGTACAAATGCCTTGACTACAAATAAATTAAACTTATTTTTCTGAACATTTATTTGTACACTACCTTTGTGAGTACAATAAGGTAGCTGTTTGTAAAGGCTTGCAACTTTAGGAATTTCTTACTATCTACATAGAAATATAGCAACTACATAGTGTAGAGAACTCAAAAGCAAGCTCTAATTGCATTTAGAAAGACAGGAAAATTAGAAATAGAATTGGGCCTCAATTAAGCTTCTTTATCTCTGTTTTGGCAGGAGAGGAGGTGTTCTGGGTGGCAGGAGTCTGAAAGTCTAGAAAAGATTAAAAGATGATGTTCTGTTCTGTTAATCTCCCCACTCAGTAAACACCCTCTGCCTTACGTGATAGAATGGAGATGTCTAAGGCACCTCTTCTGAATATGAATCATGTTGTCTGACAAAGCTCAGAAATGTTCAGAAATGTTCCTCTGCATGAATATTTCATCCAACACCTTTGTGAACCCAGAGAGCTATCTGTTTACAAAGAAACAAAGAAGACAAAAAAATATACTACAAACATTTGCATTTAAAAATGCTAACTCCTTCAACCAAGAGATTCAGACCTAGAGCAATGGTTCTTAAATTTTGGTTTCAATAAGAAATATGAAGACAATTGTAACATTCACACTTTTCTATACCTTGGCCTCAAACAGTAATCTACCTTTTTTAAAAAGAACTATTATAATGGTAATAATACAAGTATATCTATAGAATAGTACTTTGAGAAATACTGTTTTAGAATTAATTGGAGTGTTTCAAAGGGAGAAATCAGATCCCAAATAAATTTCCTCTTTTAAATAGGTTTTAGATTTTTACCAAAATCCTAGCCAGTCAGGAAATAACCTTTGACCTATATTAACTCATGATGAATAAGAACCACTTTTTATTTTATTTTTAAAAAATCTATTTATTTATGAATACAAGAGCTGGGGGGTACAGGCCAGAGTTGTGGGAGGTGAGAGGATTCACCAGAGACAGAGCGAGGAGCAGAACAGGCAGACCAATCAAGACACACTGCTGAGGGGAGCAGCTGGCAAGGTAGGAAAGGTCTGCTGTGCCATGTGGGTCTCCTCCCTGGCCGGGCTTCGAACTAGCGCTGCTATGCAGCGGATGCTTCACAATACAGCGCTCAACACGCTGAGCCACCAGGGAGGCCCAGTGCTACTTTTGAAAAAGTAACTTTCTTTTTCACTTTAAAATCAATATGTGTGATAACCTCATTAATTTCTGAAAATTATATTAATAATATTTGTAATTTGCTTTTATTTGTAGTTAATTATATAATAATTACCTTTATTATCACACTATTTAGAAGAAATACTAATACGCAAAGGCAAGGGAAAAGTTTGTGCATATAATTTGCTTTAATTTCATGCTTTAATATAGTTCTGAGACATGGAGTAAGGCATTTAAATGATCTGATCCCAGGCTCTTCCTGGGGGTGTAGGGGTGGCTCAGGGGTTAAAGACACAGCACTATCCAGCTATCACCAGCCACTGTGACATGAGTTTGATACCTGGCCGGGGAGCTGACCCACTTGGTGCAGCAGACCTCTCCAGTCTGGCCCGCTGCACCCCTCAGCATTGTATTTCAGTCTGTCTGCCTGTTCTGCTCCCTACTCTGTCTCTGGTGAATCCTCTCACCTCCGGCGACTCTGGCCTGTACTCCCAGCTCTTATATGCATAAATAAATCTTTTTTTTAAAAAACAAAAAAAGTAAATAACGTGATCCCAATTTACTAGAGAAGATATTTGAATATTGTTTCTGAAAACTGTATTATTTTCTGTATATTTTGTTTGCTTTTTCAAGCATATTTCTGAAATAGAATAATTACCATTTTATTGATTAACTGTTCTCATTATAAAAAATGAAGTTTGATCAGTGACTCTAGCTGTTCATGGAATAACATACAGAAGTCTTCAAAAAGGCCTAAGTTTGGGACTCACAAGACCAATTAAGTCAGAACTTCCAGAGATGGAATTACTGTATCTTATATCTTTTAAAGCTGCCTACATAATAATTCCAGTGGGAGTTTGCATTGAGTATTACTGGCATGGATTATCTGGAAGGCAATTTTTGTTTCTCACACTAAATCTTACTTTCTCCATTAATTAAGAATTACTTACATTTCTTTTTTTAACCTAAATATTTCTTTTTCAAATTTTATATTCTATTAAATTTTTTTAGGGGGAGGGTAATGTTGGTTTATAACTGTTCTACCCCAGCTGAGTTTTGATTTTAAGCTTACCCTTCCTTCAGTTGCATGAATGCATCTGTTTTTCTCTATATATTATAAACATACACCAAAAGGAAATAGTTTAAATCAGTATTTTGTAAATGGTAAGCTATAGACTTATGAAAGAATTTTCAAGGATCTGCTATAACTAAAAACAAACAAACAAAAAAGACAAAAAAACAACTAGAATAAAATTGTCAGTATTTCCTGAAAGTCATTATTTTTAAGCTTAAAGAATTTGATTTGACAAAATAAATTTTGGCAACTCTACATTAGTCTCTAGTTAGCTTGTGAAATTATTTGATCCAATGAACATTTGAGAGAAATTGACTTAAATAACTGAGCCAATACCCAACCTATGTTTGACTTGTATAGCTTAGAGAAATAGCTACTTACTAATCATTACAGTTGCACTTCAGTTGTAAAGAAAATTTACCATGTCACTGAGAATGAATAACTATGAACTGTTTTTATTGGTATATTGTTCTTATATATTCCATATACTGCACCTCTGATTTTCTACATCACAGTGTATCAGAAAGTATTAGTTCATAATATAACACATGTAACATAGTGGTAGTAATTATTATTATACTACTGTATTAATCATTCTGCTATTAGTATTAAGATATTGTAAACATTTTGCTACCAATGAAATTTTTGAAATTCTATTACATATGTGTTATACATTTGCAAATTTTCATATAAAGTACATTATAAAAAGTCGCTAGAGAGATAATATTTTTTCAGAAAAGAATTATTTTTCATTCTCAACAAGGATTTATTAACATTCTTGTGCCTTTGTATCTTCACACTAGATATTATCAATGTCACTTCTAACAATCTAAAGCTGCATGTCTAAAATTATACTTTTTGAAATTTATATATTTGAGCATTTTTAGTTTTTCCTCTTTGAACTTTATGTCTATAAACCTTTTCTATTTCTGATTGTGATTAAGAATATTTTTTCTATTGTTCTGACGAGCAAGCAGATATTTAAGAAATTCAACATTTGCCCTAGCATTATAATACATATGACTTTTATACTGCAAAGGTTAGATCTAAACCCAAGAAGTTTATTTTCTTTCCAGAACTCTACCACTTTCTTGGGATACCACCAATATTTCTGGGCTGGAAAGTTCAAAACTGAAAAATTAGGCCAAAGCAACAGGGTAGATAATCAAAGAAATAAATATTAGATTTCAGAAGCTGTTCTTGACAAAGTGACTTAATCAGAGATCTAGATAGGTAATAATTTCCAAAGACATTTTGGTGTGAAAAGCCTTGGATATCTTATGTTCTATTAAAAGTCAGCAGGAACAAGAAAATAAATAAACATCAAGAAGCAGGCTTGAGTTTAGAGTGTTTTCACAAAGTTTTTGTTCTTGTTTCTGGAAGATGCAAAGCCTCCATGCAACACAGCAGGGCACTTGATTCTGTTAGAGAGACACAGCTCATCATTGGTTTAGCACAGTTGGTCCTCACCAAATGGTCCTTCCTGCAGATTCATTCTTTACATCATGGTGTTACTGTCACTTCTTTGGCATGTTATTCACTGAACAAATCCGGGTGTCATTTCCCTGTGGCAATTTTATCTAATGTTTTAAAGTAGTGCTCATATTCAGTGGTTGAATGTATGTGTTGCAAATAGAGATAAAAGGGTTTTACATCTCCAGGCTTGTCCATGTTTTCTACATGGTGACACCCAAGGCAAATCATTTAAATGCTAATGATTTAAGCTTCACTCAACAGCTGGATAGAGAGTTGGAAGGAAACTCAAACTCAAGAATAAACTGGTTCCATGGGTGGTGCCTGACAGGCTATGCCTTGTAGACCCTAATTCAGATTGAAAAGCCAAGAGGAAATAAAGCAAAGCAAGAAGCAATCTGACTGCCAGGGAGAGAGCCCCACAGAAACTTCTGAGAAAAAAATGTCTCATTGTTTTCTAACACACATTTTCTTTAGGTTCAGCTTTTTATATTACATTTATTTTCCTCTTTTTAGTTTGAAAATATACCCACTCTTTTCACATGGCTGCTAGTTATATTTAAATTATTTAGCTTGACAAACTCTATAGTAGGTTACAATCTTATTATTCTTCCAAATAATGTGTAAACATAATGCAAACTCTTCTGTGGACCTTGCCCAAAAGTCTGGGAGGCAAAGGAGCAAAGGAACAAGCCATCTCACAGGTTCTGTTAGGAGGAAAGGTCATCCTGGACTCCAACCCCCACTCCAGACCAACAATATCCAAGAACCACAAATCCTATAAGGTCATTAATCGAAGAGTGGATCACTGGGACCTGAGGGTAGAGTTACACAGCCAGGCTTGGCATAAAAGCAGACATGTGGGCCTTGGGGGCTCTCTTCATTGTGCGGTTGGTTCCAGCTTGGAGGATCTGGTAGGACATTTACAAATTTGTCTCCCTCACTTCTTGTGATATTCATTAGTTTATTTCCCCTTCTTCTGTAAATAAAACCCTTTATTAACCTTTGTCATGTGCGCCTGCGGCTGGGGCATTATAAGTGCCTTTCGAGCTCATGGGTGAGGACCCAGTCAGGCAAACCCATTTTACATTAGAGTTACCTGTAACAGTTCCTTATTGTAGGCAGAAAACTGCAGTGTGAAGGTGTAAGTCAGTCTTTTCAGATAAAAGTGATCTAACTATGGATGCCCAGCTTTCGCTTCTCTACAGTGTATTTCTAAGAAAGGAAGAAGTGAGATCCTGTATTGCTTCCTCTAGCATATCTTTAGGTCAAGGTGATTTAGAACCAGAAGTCCCTCCTCTTAGGAATAATTACATTCCTAATGAACTGACCTCCCTCAGTGGAGGCAGCTCACCTCAAGACCACCTGCCTAAACCATGAGGCCTCTCAGCAAACCTGTCCCTTCTGGGGCAGCTCTTCCTGCCCACTTGTGTCTTTATTCTTCTGCCCTTTTGCCTAATAAACCTGTTCTTTAACAATAACTAACGTCTCTGCCTCATGGAGAAATTTGCTGCGTGCTGCTGAATGGGGGACTCTGGTGAAACCTTCCCAGAACCCCGTTCCCAAACCCACTGACTCCAAAAACATCACTAAATGCTAATGACTCACTGTTTTTGTGTAAATAACCCCCTAAGGATAGCACTGCCTGAATGGGAACATTCCTGATTCTAACACAGATATGTTGTTAACTTTGCTAAAGTTTAGTAACTTTAGTAAGCTACAAAATTCTCTTCAAAGAAACACTAAAATATGAAAGTTAATCTACAAATTGAAAATATTTTGTCACTTAAAGATATTTACTGAGCACTTAGTACATTTCAGACACTTTCCTAGACATTCTGGCTACACTCATGAGTAAATTTTAAAAATTCACTGTGGAGTTTAAATGGTCCCCTCTTCTCTCTCACCAAAGACAAGATAGTAGTTGCCAGTGTACAGACAAAGACCTCTTACAAATCATTAATTTAAAAGCTAAAAAAATAAAATTCCAAAAGAAAAATGGTGACTGTGGATGAGAAAAATGGTGAATGCAGATTTGCAGTCAAGTCCAGAAGAGAAAGAAACAGCTAATTTAATGAGTAGATTGAAAGCTACAGATCTCCACTTATAATTGGACAAATGCATGTTACAATTAAAATAATATGCTTTTTCTTGATACTCACATTGAGAAAATGTTTAATGATGGACAAAAGAATAGAAAAAACTGGAAAGAAGGTGCCTTAAGACCAGAGACCTGGCTCATACAAGAAGTGGGGGAGAAGGGATTAACAACCATTAACCCAACTATAGAAACTAAGACCCTTAGGGGTCAACGCCCAGATCAAGAAGTGCAACACTCAGACAGGGATAAGACTGCCATGGAGGGTCAAGAGCACAGACCACCTGAAGGTGAACATAGGAAGATTAAGGAATAAACCATCCACCCACAGAAGATGATAAATACCTGTTGCCCCCACAACAGGGCAGCCGTCCTTCTGCACACCAGTGACTACGCAGGTGCTTTTCTTCACCAGCTCGCTTCTCCACAGGGCAGCAGCCTTCTTGCCTAACCATGATCTGTACCCTGCTGGGGCTTCTCATCACTGACCTCCCTCAGCAGAGGCAGCGCTCCTCTAGGCTGCCCACCTGTGTCTATGCAGGTGTCTGTCACTCTTCTGTTCCTCTCCCTAATAAACCTGCTCTTTAAAATAACTAACATCTCAGCCTCATGGAAAAAGTCACCCGGGAACTCACCGCGTGCTGAACAGGGAACTCTGGGGAAAACTTTCCCAGAGTGAACCTAAGAATCTCGCTCTCCAAACCCAATGACTCCAAAAATGACATCATTTAATAAATCTGAAAATACAAACTGTTGACAAGACTGTGGCACGTTCAAAGTATTCATACTCCTACCTGAATTCCATAATAACATTAACAAGCCACATAGCTGCACTATGTTTAGTAAATGCATGATACACATATATTCTGGCACTACGATACGAACGAAATACTCTCCAAAATGTCTGCAGAAATCACACACAGGGAAATCCACACAATACTGTTTATAGAAGGAAAATTTATGAAAATGTAAAGGGAAAACAAGGAAAATGAAGGATGTGCGTCCAATGGCATTCAGTATGGACGTCACATAAAAAGGAATAAAATACATTCATGTACTTCAGTACTGCTATGTCTCAAAGACATACAATTGAATAATGGACTTGTGAAATTATGAATTAAATGTTTCAAATAATGTAAAGTTTAAAATTTTAAAGTTTAAAAATGCAGAACCATCTTCAAAATTGCTTATGAATATATACAATAGGATAAATATAAAAAGACTTATTGGGGAACAATAGATTTAAAATAGATGAACATCTAGCTAGGTTCACAAAGAAAAAAAAGAAAATCTCATCCAAAACCAAAATTTAATTATGCCCTCCTTTCTCCCTCCCCTACATCCCAATAAATATCAATACCTGCTATTTTGCCTAAATGCTTTTGTATCTGTCCCCTCCTTTCTCCTAGCAACCTTGTTTGAACTTATCATCTTCCATCTGGATTAACTACTCTCCTTGATTCCACGTTTCTTTCTCTCAAACCAACTTCAGTTGGAGAAAAACATAAATCAAACCATGTTAACTCTATCACATATGGATGCTTTTAATGGTCCCACATCTTTGGGATTAAAGTCCAAAGTCTCCTGCATAGATGCTCCCAGATTTGTCCCACACCTTTTCCTTAACTGCTGTTAATCTTTACAAGCATCAGTTACACTACTACATCATTAAGCTATTATTATAGACATTGTAATAGTATTTTTATGCAACAAGAAATGAGAGTGACTTACTTATCTTTCTCCTATTTAACATGCCTTTGACCACACTGCTCTCAACACCTGAACTGCCCTTACTTCTTCAAATTCTAACTTATTTATCTTCTTTGTTCTCATTGCATGGTGGAGATATCTTTTTAATATGTGTCACCTTATTTTAAAATAACCAATTTCGAATTCACTGAGTCTTTGTGGACAAAGGTGGGAACATTTTTTAGTTTTTGCATAGCCTTAGCATTTTGGCCGGGTATCAGGAAGTATTTTCTGCTATGGTCCAGGTGGCAATATTTTAGGTTTCACAGGTCCTTCTCAACTCTACGCTTGCAACAAGAAAACAACCACATGTAACATAGACATAGACAAGTATGGTTATGTTCCAGTAAAATATTATTAGAAAAGCAAGCAACGGGTCAGATTTGCCCTGTGGGCCATAATTTTCTGGGCCCTCATGTTGGCAAATGTCTAGTAAAAAAGGAGGTCGATATTTTTCTTTTGCCTTCTGACTTACTTCACTGATATAAGGGAACCAAATAAGGATCAAGGAAAGGAATAAGAACAATAATAATAATAATAACAATAAAGACACAAAGACCAAAAATGAAAAGACAAGGACAAACTGGGGACACTTGGTGGGGAGGGAAGAGGGGAAGGGTGGAGGGCAGACGGGAGCACGGGCGACTGAGGTGATGGTGCACTGGTGAGATGGTGATGGGGAATACATGGGGATTACAATTGATGTTAAATATATGTAAATTAAAAAATTTATATTAAAAAAAGAAAAATAAAGAAAAAAAGAAGGTCAAATTTGGGCATCTAACACCAAACATTCCATAATATCTGCCAAAGATCCTTTCCACACTCTTCCAGCTCCTTCTTTTCACATAGGTCACAGTGAAACCAGTCTTCATTTGTGAAGAAATCATCTGCCTTCAAATTCCTCCTACTTCTTTTCTCATCATCACCGTGAAACATCCAGCCTCTCATTCTACCAAGGGTTGGTGAGAAAGCAAGCTAACGTTGCCCATGAGAAACTGACTTTCTCCTGATGCTGGGGTCATTTCCTGTCTCCTCCTCTGTTCTTCCTTGACTCATCTATATCCAGCTCTCTTTTGCATACAGCGTGGGGCCCAGGGGGTATGTGATTTTTTGGACTGGTGCTAAATGATCCTGGGAGCCAGGACCTCAGAATGTACATGGGCTCCTGTCCCCAGCAAAGCACCCTGGGAAGTCTCTGCCCAGAAGCAGGGAGCGTGGGGACTCTGGTCCATTTGACCATGTCTGCCAAACACGGAGCTCACAGAATTTCCCACATTCTGGTGTCCTTTTATTTCTAGGTCTTCCTGAGTTGGCCCTTCATCCTTCCTCTCTCCCCGAACACTTCTTTGTTTTGTCTTTCCCATGCCTTTAGGAAATGAAGCAGCACTTTAGAAAGCATAGAACATTCCAGACCCCATCTCAATAAGACTCCTGGGAAAGGGGTGCCATTGGGCCCAGGTGTCACCTTTAAACATGACAATCTGTTTCAGAATGAAAGCTGGAAGGTTTGCCATCTTTGCAAGTCTGTCCCCATGGCTCTTGCCAAAATGAATGAATCAAAATCTGGCAGCTTGTAGGTTTAAAGTCCCCCAAAGCCAAATCTCTATAAGGGAGACAGTGGGAAGGGGGGACTTTGGTAATTCATCTCTAGTGCTTTCCTAAACAACCCTGAGAAAAAGTTGCATTTTGCTTGTTTTTACTTTGCTTTTGTTTTTGAAGCAACTGGGGAGAAACATTTTCTCAGATTCTCTGATTGGTTCTCACACCTTCCTTTCAAACTTTTCCTTTCAAAGTTTTTTTTTTTTTTTTAATAGTCCTGCATTGGACCGGTTTCCTAAAATACTGTGATGAGTATTCAATTAACATCAGCTTTTTGCAGGAATTTTTAAAGGAATATGTATATTTCCACAAATTTTAAATGTCATTCAAAGTGACTCCCTCATGGAAGTCTGGCAGTTTATTTTATTTAGCAAGTTACAGCAGAAACTATTTCTTATATCTTAAACAATTTTCCTTATCAAAGTAACATTGTTTTATAACATTATATAAGTTTCAGGTGCACAGACTCGTAAATCAATGTCTGCTGACACATGATGTTCGTGTTTGACATCCAATGTCCTGTTTCCATCCCTCATCAGACAACTCACCCTTTAACTCACCTATTTTTTTTTTCTTCCCATCTGGTAGCTGCCATTTTGTTCTTATCTAAGAATTTGCTTTTGTTTTCTTTGTCCATTTGTTATGTTACCTTATCTTCCACACACAAGTTAATTCATACAATATTTGCCTTTATAGATTAGACTTATTCACTGAGCATAATTCCCTTTAGGTCATCCATGTTGCTGAAAATAGCAGGATTTCATCTTTTTGGTTTTTTTTAATTGTTGTGTAGCATTGTACTTATGTATCTGTACCACACCTTCTTTCCCTCATCATCCACTGGTGGATACATACTTGGTTTCCTTGGCTATTATGAAAAAGCTGTGATATATAAGGGGGTGGTCATATCTTTCAAATTAGTGTTTGGTATCCTTCATAAAAATACCCAAAGTAGGATAACCGAATGATTAAACAAATTTATCTTATTATATTTTGAGAAAATCCACACTGCTTTTCTTGATAGCTGCACTAATATACATCTCTATAAGCAGCATTCTTTTTCTCCACACCCTCACAAGCTCTTGTTTCTGGTCTTTTTGATAATGTCCATTCTCTAAGGTGTAAAGTCCTATCTCATTGGTGTTTTGACTTGCATTTCCTTAAAAAAAAGATGATGAACATCTTTTCATGTGCCTGTTGGCCATCTGTTTGTCTTCTTTGGAGAGTATCTATTCAGATCCTCTGCCCATTTTTTTAATTGAGGTTTTCCTTGTTGTTGAGTTGTATGATATATATATATATATATTTTGTTGTCAGTATGTTTTTGCATATATCTTCTCCAAAAAGACCAATTAGGTCACTTTCTATTTTGATGCTGGTCCTTTCATTGTGTTTTTAGTTTGATGTCATCTCTGTTTTTTTTGTTTGTTTATTTCTCTTGTGTTGTGATTGAATCCCCAATGATATCTCTAAGTCTGATGTCAGGAACTTATGAACTGCATTTTTAAAATGTATTTTATAGTTTCAGACCTTATATTAATTTTGAATTAATTTTTGTGTATGGTGTAAGATAGTGATCTAGTTCATTCTTAAGCATGGGACTGTCGAGTTTTCCCAACACTATTCACTGAAGAAAATTTCCTTGTTCCATTGTGTACTTTTAGTTCCTTTGTCATAAATTATTTGTATAAGTGTGAGTTCATTTCTGGGCTCTCAATTCTATTCCATGGATCTTGATCTGTGTGCTTGTTTTTATTCTAGTACCATGTTGGAAGCATGGAACCACCATTTTTTTTTTTTTTTTTTACCTTGGCATTGTTTTGGGTATTTAGGATTTGTTTCACAAAATACAGTCTATAGGATTGTAGGTTTGCATTTTATTTTTGTGAAGGATGCTGTTAGGATTTTGATAGGAATTACATTGACTCTGTATATTACTTTAAGTAATATGCCCATTTTAACAAAGCTAATTCTTCCAATCCATGAGTACAGAATCTTTCCACTTGTGTGTATATGTGTGGTGTGTATCTTCTGTTCCATTCAACATTGTGTTATTATTTGCAGTTCAAAGGTTTTTCACCATCTTGGTTAACTTTAATCCTAGTTAAGTAAGTCTTTATTAAGCTTTTACCCTGCATGTAAGCCTTCTAATTGGTTAAGTCAGTCCCACCCAGATTATCCAGGGTAAATTCCCTTATTTAAAGTCAGCTCACTTAGGGCTTCAATTACATCTGCCAAATCTTTCTCAGCAATACTTATATTAGAGTTTCATTGAATCAATTGGGATTTTAGCTTAACCAAGTTGATATATCCAAAAAACTGTCACAGAGTAATCCTCAATTACTATTTTCAGCCTCTCCTACTTTATTTCTTTTGTTTCCACCCCTCATTCTCAATTTCTCCCTTCTTTCATTCTCCCCTGGAGTAATCATTTATATCCACAAATATTTCTTGTTTTCCTCCTCTCTGGACATATACTAATTTAACTGCCTGATCTTCTAATAGATATATTGGATCCTATGCCCGATTTTGGCCAATAATAAATGAGGAAACATATATGATTGTGTAGGTCACTATCAGAATTGGTAGATAATCTATAAACTCATGAAATATTGATCAATGAATCTTGTCAATTCATACATATTTTCAGAAGGATACAGCATTCAGAGAAAGCGGACATCCCAGTGACACCAAATAAAGGTGAGCCGGACACTAAAATAAAACAATTAAAATGATGGGAAGGAGGGGATGCTTGGACATTGTGAAACATAACTGGTTTCAACTTCTTTTATGATTCCCCTTCACTCCTCCACTTTTAAGTGTGTTATTCCTTCACCCTTCTATGTACTTAGTCTTTTCTAGATCTTATTCTAAGTAAATATCCCTGGCTTCATCAGGATTATGAAATTAAATAACAACCTACAATTATTTAGTGTGGTTAGTATTAAGCAACAGTTTGCTGAGATGGTGAAAATTTTACCAACATATTTTAGGTGAATTTTCAGAGAAGGCCTTCTGAAGAGATGGCATGAAAGCTATCACTTGAGAATGGAGAAGTCTGCTAGGTGAAGAGGACAGGGAATAAATGGATGCAGAGGCCACAAAGTGAGAAAACTCTGAGGTATGTAAAGTCATTGCCCCTTGAAACAGAAGA
Organism: Galemys pyrenaicus; assembly: GCA_019455555.1. Lineage (NCBI taxonomy): Eukaryota > Metazoa > Chordata > Mammalia > Eulipotyphla > Talpidae > Galemys > Galemys pyrenaicus. The sequence continues at coordinate 12,458,453 of JAGFMF010011709.1, forward strand.
AAGGTGAAGGCTGTTGTGAGAAAGGAAGCTAACAAAAATTAACTTACTTCCCTATATTGAGGTAGCCACACAGTAAAGACATTTATTTTTAAGACCAAAGGAGTCAGTGTGACCTAAAGTAAGGTGATTCTGTTTCTGAATCAGTTTCCACATCTATCAAATAAAAATATTTTATTCAAATTAATACCAGAATTAGATAAATCAATACATGTAAAGATCTTAGCATAGTGCTGAGTCATTAAAAATATCTGAATAACAAGGATATCATTATTTTTCTAGATAAACACAATTTAAAAAAAATTCCTAGGGTAACATAAAAGAGAAACTGACCTAGTTTGTGTGAAAAGTCTTTGGGAATTTGGAGGGAGGCAGAGATTGTAGGGCATTGACCTTGGAAATCAGATAATTTAGGATATAACCAAGTTAAGAGACTTTTTACAAATATTCTAACACAAAAATATGACAGTATTTTAGCTCTTCTTTTTCAGTCACTGTGGCCCTACATATCTGAAATTGAGTAAATAACTTGTTTTCCATGTCGTTTACCTAAACTGACATTTAGGGATGTACAAGCTCCATTAGATTCCACTAGGATGTGGAAAGCAAGTTACCTAACTTTTAAGAGTGACTGAGGTTCACTGACCAAAGATAGGAACATATGAAGGAGTATAGAATGAAAGCTATATTTAGATTACTTTGGGCAACAAAAGGAAAAAAAGGAGGGAAAAATATTATACAAATACATGACCAAATTAAAAATCTAAAAATACTGTGGTTTGCAGAAAAATATTAGAGAATACAAGTAGACATACTTGCAAATTTTCTATTTTTTAGAGTTCATATAATAATTGTATTTTTTTGCTCTATCCCCATAGAATATCATTATTATTTTCCAATAAGATTTTGCTACAAATCCACCGTGGAATTTGACAGCTGACATTTAAGTCCTCTCAGACCTAGTTTCATTATATGTAAAATGAGAAAGTGGGATGAAATAATCTCTAATGTCATAAAAAATTAGGTCTCTCATTTCTTTAGTTCCCAGGGAAATATGTTATGCTGCCATCTAATTTGTGAAGTAATTTGACAGCCAATTCTCTTTGATGCTCTTATTGTTGGGGGAGTTACAATAAAGATGATAATTTTAAGTCATGCTTGCAAAAGCCAAAATTCTCTATGGTAAAATTCAATTATTTCTTCTCCTTGTTTCCCTTTTCCTCCTCTTCTTCGCTATTTCTCTTCTTGCAACTTTTTCCTTAACTGTCATCAATACCCATTATAAAGTTCAAATAAAAATATCCCATTGTATAGGCAAAACTGTAGCACTAAACCACATCCTTTGGAAACAAAGCATCTAAAACCAATAGCAGGACATACTTTATATCTTTAATATATGTAAGCAGGTAAGATTGGGCTTCACTAAGACACAATAAATATTTGACTATTCTACCAAGAAATATCGTCCATCAATTTTGCCTTACTACTTACAGTTCAGCTCAGCTCAGTTCTAATTTCCTACCAATAACTTTTTGTAATATCCCAGTACTACTCTTGTTAAATGATTTTGGGGGGTGGGGAGCAGGGGTATGAGAAGAAAGGGTAAAGATCATGTATCTGTTAATCACCATCATATCACCCTAGTATAATTTCAAGTACAGAGTACCTTCTCAATCAATATCTAAGTGGGCAAATGTTTTACAAAAGAAGACCATAGATACCTTGAAGGTTAAATACCAATGCCCCAGATACAAGGACAGAATCAGACTTTTATTTATTTTATTTTTGTGTAGAAGAATAGGGGTATGAGGACCAGAAGTGTGGGGAGTGAGAGGTGAGAGGATTCATGAGAGTGGGAAGCAGAACAGGAAGATCTACTGAAATACACTGCCAAGGGGAGCAGCAGGCAAGACAGGAAAGGTCTGCTGTGCCATGTGGGTCTGCTCCCTGGTGGGGGATAGAACTCAGGCCATAGCAGTAATAGTGCTGAGATTTAACCCCTTAGGCCACCAGGGAGGCCCAGAATTAGACTTTTAGAGTGAACTTTTCATAAATCCCCAGAATTCACTTTCTTGTTTATTTATTGCTGGTTTGGGTTGTATTTATTATTTTTTTCTTTTCCTGTTCCCTTTTAATAATGCTGTTGAAGTGTAGTTGACATCACAGACCTGAAAATATTTGATGTGTCCAGTTTGATGAACTTGGACAAGCAAATATCCATAATACTGTCACCAAAATATCCACAATACCTCACACAGCTTCCTTGGCTTCTTCTATTTATTTGTGTGTGTATGGTAAGAACAGTTAACATGAGATTTATCCTCAACAAATTTTGGAGTGCACAGACTGTATTAACAGTGGTTGCTATGTTATACAGCAGACCTCTAGAACTTACTTGTGTGGCATAATTGAAACTTTACACCTATTGAACAGCAGCTAAGCCCTGGCAATCACTAATGTATCTTCTTGATTGTATCTGAATCCATCTTAGTACATACTAAAACAAAATGGCCTCCATTTTAGCAGGATTTATTTTTAATAGAAAGAAACATTTGACGATTACTATTTTTATTTCAATTGTACTAAACTTGTATTGCTCATCCACACAGGAAGGCCAATAGCTACCACTTACCTTCCTGAGAAGATCATGTTTGTATAAACCACTGAGGAGCAGGGCTGGACATAACATGACTGTGATCGAATCACTTTGGAGACTTTGCCTCAAATTGAGTTCAGAAAACTTTTAATTACAGCCCTCAGGTCTTAAATATAATTTCCAGAAGCTTTTATCCCCTAACTCAAGTATGGATAGTTTTTTATGAATCCTATTTCACGATATTTCCTCTCAGCTGCAAAGGATAGAGGAGACTTGTGTCGTCCAGGGTCTCCAGCTTATTAGCTGATTGGCATCTCGTGTTTCACAGCTTCATCATCGTTTTAACTATTGGCTCTCAAAGTCTTTGGGGAATGTCTCACCTGAAAGATGCTATACAAATATAAGATCCAAATCCACATTTTTCTCCTCTGTCTGCTAAAATCTACAGTCTTTGATCGCATCGGTTTACCTGCCCTCCAGTGAAGGTAAATAACCATCGGATGTCCCTATATTCAGGCAGAAAGTGTACTTTCTGGTGGAGTAATTCATGCTCACTGTAGCTGAAAGGGTCCTGGCTCTAGACAGCTTCCTTCTTTCTAACGCCCTCAGGCTGAGAAGCCAGCCTAACATTTTGTTTTCTTTGTCTACGCAAAATGAAAGCTTGCTAACTTAGATCAGACTGTGACAACTCTATTTCTGAAAGAATCTATTCATTCCTCACTGAGCCAGTGTTAATGTGGGAATTTCCCAGGAGGTAGAGCAAAAAGAAGTCCTGGTTCTTTTCTTTTCCTACGCAGCCTTGGAACCGACACCATATACGTGACTGTGGTGAAGTCACTGAACTTTGCGAGACCCCAATGTCCTCATCACCATTTTAAATTAAGAGCAAAGTCACCCAGTGAACAAATGTCGCACAGCTGGAATTATGCCTTATGACTTACGAACAGAATGGAAATATATAGTTCTGCCTACCAGAACTTCTAAAATAACAAGGCAACGATATTATGTAGATTAAACCAACAAATTTGAGAACAGTGCTTGAGATACAATTAAATTTTGGATTCTGACTTTTTAAAAAAATTACAAATCTTGAAGGTGTGCAGGATTGTCTGTGGCAGGGGGAAGGGTGGGTGACTTGAGGTATTTGATTTTAGGCCTTGTCACAACATTTGCCTGTATTTTGTCCCCATGTAAGAAACCTGTCCTGGTGAAGATATGAATTTAGATAGTCTCAGCTTTTCCTCAGGGTGTGTCTAGATGTGAAAGGTGGGTGTGATGTGGGCTTTTGTGTGAGAAGAAGAGACAAGTCTTGAGTTGATTTCCTTATTCTAAGTAAAATGTAAATCACCACCCTACTGGGCTAACTCCTATCTAAGGTAGCAGAGGGCAGACAAATTTTGTGGATTGTCTAGGTTTTTTGGAAAGGGCACCTTAAATTTCTATTATTCAAATTGGGATATTTGATTTTCATAAAAATTTTCCTTGTCATGTTTGATCATCTTTCTGGCCCTCAAATGTCCTATAATGTGAATATATAGACCACTTCTACTTGACAGGATTTTTTAAGGAATAAAGGAAAGATTTTATGTAGGTTCCCATGTGTTGATAGATACTCACTGTGGCCAATTCATTGGCATTCTCATGGGTTGTTCCTGGGGAATGCTCTCCTGATGCCCAGAATGTTTACAAGTTTGTTTTTGTTTTTAAACAAAACCATGTTTCTTAATGTTCTTTTATGCAAAACACATGCCATGTGGCATGTGGGACAACTTCATGCTTTATCTTAAGTCTCTTCTAGCTACATTAGAAGTTCTTTAGGGTGTTTTTCTGTTTTATTTCTGGCACACAGTAAACACACAGTAAATGCAAACTTCCAAGTGGCTAAGAGATGCATTTGAATACGATATGGTGAACACATCATCGATGTAGGTAGAAAGTGTTCCAGATTGGTAAGAAAGGAATAAGTAATATAGCATGCAAAAGTCAGAGCACCATGATCATCATTTTGGGTCATTCTTATTTTGCGACTCCACTACCCTGACTGCAATGAAAGTGGCCTCTTTCCCCAGGGACTTGTGCAAGGGAGGGGAAGGCACACTATCACACTGAACTGTTTTCAGGTGCCAGGAAATGGTGTGAGCTCCCTTTCTGGATTGAAAGAGCTTTCTCAATGTTAAGGTAGGTGTGCAATTCCAGATAAGCGATGGGGAAAGCCCCGTGAATGGAGCTAAAGGGTAACAAAGAAACTAAAACGCTTATGGAAAAGTAGAAAAGAAAATAGGAGTAAAGGACATGTGTTTTGCTGTAAGAATAAACATTCTGAATTATAAGCATGCATGCGTATATACACCTATTTGCAAAACCAAGATCAAAAAGAAAACTCTCTTGAATAGCAGGAGGTAGCTTTGTAAATCATTAAAAAAGGGGAATATATGAAAAGGGTCAAATTTCCTCTGCATTGTAATAAAGGGCTGTACAAATATCTCAGATTTAATTGCAGTGAATTTAGCTAAGTATTTTTATCACTTGCAGTAATTTTTGCCAAAAGAACCAAATCCTTGAATCAGCAGATTTATTTTTCTCATGTAATAATTTTCGGAAAGAAAATGTGTATGTATATTATAAAGTAGTGAGTCATAGGACAAGCAGATAGCTTCTACGGTCAGAATAGAATAGGAAAAGACTGGGAGGAATAATGAAGGCTCCAGAGATAAAGGCAACAAATTCCAAAGGGGACTAATCCAACATCCCAGGACTTGGGGCACTAAGACATTCCAGAACATAAAGGATTATAAAGAAAAAGGACTCTTAGATAAGGACTGAAATGCAAGATGTGATTCTGGACACAGAAACATTAATCAGAGTGAGACTACCAAGAACTAACCAATTACAAAGAGACTGATGGGGCTTTAGAATAATAAGGGAAAAAGCTACATATTTTCTGAGGCTTGACCCCACTTGGGCTTCCTTGCCCCTCTCTGGCCTGGTTCCATAATTCTGGGGTCTTACTTTATTTCTGTTCTTTTCGCCTAATAAACTTTTTCTTATATCTATTTCTCTAAATAAGTTTGCCTCTTTTTGCTTGCTTGCTGGAACATCAGCAAAGTTCCTGCCATGGCTTCCTGAAACACCAACCCGTGGTGGTCTAGTGACGGGGACTCTGCTGCTGCCACAGCCTGGGATCAACTCCTAGCTGGGGAATTGAAACTGAAAACCTGAAATTATGGCATTAGTAGGATGTTAGGAAATTATTTAATTGTGATAAAATTTGCCTAAAAGTCCAGATAACAATCCTTGTCTGGAGCCAAAGTTTTGTGCATTGAGGTTATACATCAAAACTGAGCCACAACCACCTCAGGGTTCTAGACGAGGGAATGGTGGAATTGTTAGTAATATCTCACACACAGCTTCATAGGTAACTTTGGTGAGAATAAAACTGCACTTGAAAATAGATCCTACTGAAAAAAAATTCTGAAATGCATTTCAGTTTAGGAGGTGAGGATCACGCTATATTATAAGTACACTTAGTTTAGCTACAACAAAAGAGCGTACAACCTCAAAGGTGAAATTCTCCTAAGAAGTAGTCTAGACTGAACTGAGAAAGACTGAACACAATAATATATGTGGCAGAGAAGAACTGGATCACATCTAATGCCAGTTAAGAATCTATAAACTTATTGCATCAAAATTTATGTCAAGGTGACTGACACTTGGATTTGTGTAGGATACCCATCATCTAAGAGAATCTGCCAGTATTGGTGACTGAGTCACAATCACTTTGAAGTCTATAAGGGACTCTATGATCTCCATAGTTCCTAACACCACATCTGGCAACTCAGTTGGGATGAGCTGGGACATAGCCATGCCTCTGTCTCTCTACATGGCCTCTGTCTGTGACTGGATTAGGTTTCTTCAGAGCATGGACGTAGAAGAGTATTCAGACTCATTACGTGGTAGTAGTGTCTCCTGGAGTGTGTCTTCCCAGAGATCCAGGTTAAGTCACAATGCGCCATAGAAATTATTTCATAAATCATGCCTCATGAATTCTACTACACTCTCTTTGTCAAAAGAGATTTAAGGGACCAATCCAGGTTCAAGGGGCGGAGATTACTCAATGATATAAATACAGAAAGTAGGATCCACTGGGGACCACCTTCAGATTCCAGCTACCTCCCTGCTCATAACATTTTATTTTATTAAACTGCTTTTCACAGGTTATGAAAGTACCATTCTTTTATTTCACTTATAACAGAATTTTCAATTTAATTCACACATTTTTCAAAAGTTCATGGTTATACTACTACTTCTGGATATATGTAACTGATCTTGGTTTCCTTTTCATTTTGGCAATCACTCTTTTGTTCATGAAATCATTATTAAGCCAACAAAGCTTTGATGAGCACCTGTTACTCTGGTTTCATTGGCAAAGTTGAACATGCAAAGATCTCTGCTCCTGGGGTGGGAATGTCCAGAGTAATATAGACAATCATATTTCAATAAATAATTATATGCAGTAAAATAGCTTTGTTGACCATATTGTAAGAAGCAATTTGAATAAAGGGATATAGTTTCTAGGGGGTTGAATGTAGAATATAAATGTTATTTCTGGAGTTGGATTTTGAAACATAATTTGATAGTCAGCAAAATATCAAAGGGCTACTGGTATGATCTTGCTCTATCAATCCTGAAATTTTCCTTAAAGTTACTAAATGAGTGAAAAGCTTAGTATGATTTCTGATGGCAGCAGTGGATGGTTCAAGTCTGCCTATCACTACATTCAGACTCAACCAAGACATAAGCAAGTATGTAAGAACACTGAAACTGAAACATGAAGAAATGTGGAATTTGTGAGAAGAACCTTCAACTATCTTAGAAACTGAAACTGAATTAGGGCATACTATACCAGATCTTCAAGCTGGAGAGGGGCTCTCAGGTCATCACTGAGTACAATATGGTGGGGGACCAGAGCAGGGAGCACCAAAGAGGTGCAGGAGAAAATCTGTCAACTCATCCCAGGGGCAAATCTATTTGTTCATCTATGTGTATTCACAGTTCATGAAACAGTTGTAGCTTAAATTTATTTCTCAATTAAAAACTACTATGTTTTGTCATAAGACCAAGAAAACTGAGTGGCTTCCAAGTATGTCTAGCTAATGCTCCTGGGGCAATGTCAGGTGGATTTTCCTAAGATCTTTATCTGTTCTTGTGCAAGAATATCACACTGAAGAGTGTTTGAAGAGGCCAAGAGATATGTTAAAGGGGATTTTGAAAGAAAGTGTACCCTGAAAAATAATTAAAAATGCCTCGCATTAGAGACATTCATTTGAGGAAGCGAAGTGGAAGAGAGGGATCAAATAGGAGGGAAGAACACAGGAATCTATGGTGATGGTTCATGGGTGTCTTGGTGGTGGTAATTTTATGGGGAAAACACCTGAAAGGAGAAATCAAACATTGTGCAAAAATGAACAATGATATAAAAACATATTAAGAAATAAGTAAACAAACGTTTTCATTTATAGAAAAAAAGAAGAGAAAAACAAATAAAAAACCAAATACGGAATCAATGTGTTGTACACCTGAAACTAATGCACTGTTATATGTCAATTGTACCTCAATAAAAATAACAAAGTAGGAGAAAAAGTGCCTAACAGGCTGATTTGGCTAACTCTTGTATTTGGGGGTTTTCTAACATTTCAAGATGATTCCAGGCAGAATAAGCCATTATCCTATTGGCAGTGTAAACTTTTCCTTCCAGTCTCCAGACTCAAGAAGGTCACAGTTATATCATCTTCTCAAAAAGTTTTATTGTTGTGAATGTATGCAAGGGAGTGAGTGCACAGAAACATGGACACATAGTTTCAGCTAATTTTCTGGTGTTATGGGGTTGTTCAAGGATACTTTTTTTGTAAAAAACTATGGTTTCTTGTATGTGGTAAGACCAATGCTCTGAAAAATCACTGTAGTTTGCTTTGGCTTTCCTACTTTATCCCTAATCTTTGATTCTATTTCCTCCTAAGAGATTAAAATATATTTTTTGTATATATGTTCAAAAATTCAATATATAAATATTGGACATATATGTGGATACACATTGTATACATATATATCATCTATCTATATGTACATGTGTTACACATTTTATGTCTGCATATGTGTAAAATATATGTATCTATACATACATATGTAACAATAATTTGATATTTTATATAGATTATTTGATATTGTATATAGATTATTGCCATGTTACTGTATGTCAGTTTCAGGTATCTTGCATACTGATTTGATATTTGTATGTATTGCTAAGGAATCACCATGATAAATCTGATTAACATCCTTTATCATACACAGTTTCATTTTTATTCTTGTGTTAGGAACTTACAAGATTTACTCTCTTAGCCATCTCCAAATATACAATGCAATTAACTCTAGCTATCAAGCTGCATAATCAATCTCAATGACATATTCATTTTATAACTGAAAGCTTATTTTCTGACTTCCCCCCTTTAAACATTTTGCCCAACCTCCACCCACCAAAACATAATTTTTATAGTTAGTTTTGCAATAGGGTGGCTCATACATTATATAAACTCTGGGCCCCACAAAACCTGGATCTGCCTCAGATGCTATTCATTGCTTGGATTTGTTCATATTGGCCCCATGTTCAGTGCAAATTGGGCATTGGCTCTAAGTGAGAGCCAGCATTAATTTTACTCCATTGATTTTTCCTGTAACTTGATCAAAGTTTTGAGTGAAAGCTTAGTTTCTTTTATTGGGGTTGGATGGCTATTTTTCCAGTATTTTATTTTTCAGGACAGAAATACTGGGACCCCCCCTCATTATCAGGACTTCCAGGTTTTGAGGCTCAAAATTTTCTAGTCTCATCACCATGCAGGAGCATGTTGATAGAATGTGAAGAAAATTGGCCTGCACACCAAAGCACTGTTTCCAATAACTTTCCTCTGACCTCAGGGGTGTGAGAGCAAGACTTGAAAGTGATTCTCTGAGCATTGGCCTTACCACATATAAGAAACCATCGCTTTCAGCCAAATCTCCCTTCCAATGCTGTTTGCTCTTGAAAGATTTATTTTCTGGCCTAACAATTTCCCCTGTCCCTTATCAAGGGGTATGTAGTCATTTTACTTAAAGTAACAGCATCAATTGTAACAGTAATGATGAAAGCTGATTTAAAACCTCCAAGTAAAATAGATGAGTTTTTTAGCATTACAAAATTAAAATAATAGTAACTCATGTCACATTCTCCTAAAGAAGTGTTAGGCTGGGACAAGATTCCTGACATTTTGAGTTTGACATGATGATAAATGTAATGAAGAATATTGTTGATTTGTAAAATAAAATCTTGATTATTTTCAATTACATATTTTCTTTTAAAACTTTTTTCTTTTATTTTTGGAGGAGACTTTGGGAGAATACTGTCTTCTGAGTCTTTAATCACAGACGTCTATCCCCAAAAACTCTCCAGTTTCATCAGGTGCTGTGATCACCTTACAATGGAGTTGGCTTCTTTTTATCATTTTATATCTGCAGCTAATAACTTCTTTTCAGATGCATAAAGTGTATTTACATAACATGAAGCTTTGCAAAGGCTAAAACAAAACAGGAGGACTGAGCTACCAGTCAGGAGGGACCATAGAAGTGATTGGCAGCAAGACCTTGGATATTGACCTTCAGAAGAACTCCAGTTTTCCTCTACTTGTTCTAGGTCATCTACCTGGTTGAAGGGATGATGGAGTGCCCTTAAGGCCTTAATGGGCTGGGTCTTCCTTTGGTCCGTGTGTGCGGCCAGTACATTTAGAGTTCATCTCACACAAGATAGGTCTTGATTCTCCAACCTGGTATTCACTAACCCTTGGTCCATGCACAGATATTAAGGTCTTAATAAAACTCCTCAAATATAAAAACACATATAAATGTGCATTTTTGCTTAAGTGTGTCTGAAAATTCATAATCTCCTAAAAAGATATTTTATGTTCATTCAATACTAAGCAATATGGACATGATCTAGCAAGTTTTTCTCCAAATACAATAATACTTTGGGGTGAGAATTGTGGAAAGGGATTGAGTCTATTGCACTACAAAACCTGAAACTGCTCAGATCGGCACAGATACAGGCATCTCCAGGCCTCTTCCTGATACCCCAAAAGGAACACCCAAAATGATGCCTACCAATACAAGCAACAGTGTCCCAACAAATACAACAAATTAGAAAGCAGACATCAGGAAGATGAAAAACTACAACTAACCAAGCAAGCCCACAGGGGAAAAATACAACACAAAAAGAAAGCCAAATATAAGAACTCAACAATGACCTAAAAAGAATGTCCAACCTAACAGAAGATTTCAGAGCCAGAATGATTGAAAAAAATGACCAGTATGTTAAAAAGAATCAGTGATCTGGAAAAGGAGAACCAGTCATTTAAAAAGACAGTAGAAGACTTGCAGGAAGATAAAAAAAAAAAAAAAAAGGGAAGCCGATTGGATGAGATGGAAGAGTGAAGTAGTTCTATAGAAGACTCAGAAACAAAAAGAATCAAAGCAGAAAAAGACAGAGAAATCCAAAGGAAAAAAATATGAGGTCACGCTTCGACAACTCTCAGACACAATCAAGAAAAGTAATATAAGGGTTATAGGAATCCCAGAAATTGAAAATGATAAGGGAAATGATAATGTAATCAAGGAGATAATAAAGGAGATTTTCCCAAGCTTAAAAGATGAAATGAAGCTAGAAGTAAGACGTACCCCAAAAATCTATGATAGAAAAAGAAATACAGCTAGACATATAATAGTAAAACTACCAAAATACAAGACAAGGAAAAAATAATGAAGCTGTCAAGGGCAAAGAAACAGAGAACATTCAAAGGAAAACTTATCAGGCTAACATCAGACTTCTCAGAAGATACACTACGCCAAAGGAGGGAGTGCAAGACAACAAATGCCAACCATGAAATTTGTATCCAGCAAAGCTTTCCTTCATATATGAAGAATAAATATGGACTTTCCCAAGACAAACAGAAACTCCGAAATTCAGCATGACCAAACCTCCTCTCCAAAAAATCCTACAAGAAGCTCTAAAGCCAAAACCATTAGGAGAATGAAAAAAGGAACAGTATAAGACAAGGGAAAACATAACACAAAAAGACAAAATGGCAAACACAGATGCCAGCATAACTATTTTAACTTTAAATGTAAATGGGCTAAACTCAGCAATAAAAAGACAGAATAGCAGCAGGCTGGATTAAAAAATATAATCCAACCTTCTGCTGTCTTCAGGAAACACATTTAAACACAAAAGATAAGCATAGATTGAAAGTAAAAGGCTGGAAAACAGTTCTACAAGCCAATGGGCCAAAAAAGAAAGCAGGAACAGCCATACTTATATCAGACAAGACAGACTTCAAAATAAAAAAGGCAAAAAAAGACAAAGTAGGGTACTATATAATGGTCAAGGTCACAATATTTCAAGAAGACATAACACTCAGCAACATATATGTGCCAAATGAAGGAGCACCAAAATATATCAGACAATTATTATCAGCTCTAAAAGAAAACATCAAATAAAGCACCTATATAGTAGGAGACTTCAACACTCCACTCTCACCAATGGACAGATCAACAAGACAAAAATTAAACAAAAAGAGTAGAGCCCTCAATAAAGACCTAGAACTCATGAACTTAATGGACATCTATAGGATGTCCTACACTCCAGATTACAGATTACACTTTCTTCTCTAGTGCACATGGAATATACTCCAGAATTGATCATATATTGGGCCACAAAACCAACATCAACAGATTCAGTAAGGTCAAAATCATTCCAACTATATTCACTGTTCACAAGGTATCAAATTAGAAATAAATCACAAAAAGAAAACAAGAAACCCACCGCAACATGGAGATTGAAACAAACACTACTGGAAGAACAATAGGTTATAGAGGAAATCACAGAGGAAATTAAAAAAAATACTTTGAACTGAATGACAACAAGGACACATGATTCCAAAATGTATGGGATGCAGCAAAAGCAGTACTAAGAGGGAAGTTTATAACAATCCAGGCCCACATTAACAAACAAGAAAAAAACTCAGAGAAACAATCTAACCTCACACCTTAATGATCTAGAGAAAAAGAGCAACAAAAGGATCCAAAAACCAGTAGAAGAAAAGAAATCATAAAAATTAAAGCAGAAATAAATGAATTACAAATCAAGACAACAATTCAAAAGATTAATGAAACCAAAAGCTGGTTCTTTGAAAAAGTAAACAAAATAGATAAACCTCTAACCAGACTAACAAAGGAAAAACAGGAGAAAACACAAACAGGATCACAAATGAAAGAGGAGTAATTACAACAGACTCAGAAGCGATTAAAAGAATAGTCAGCCAATACTATGAGCAGCTATATACTAACAAGCTTAACAATCTAGAAGAGATGGACCAGTTTTTAGAAAGATATAACCATCCAAAGCTAAACAAAGAAGAACTAGAATACTTAAACAGACCAATATCAAGTAGTGAAATTAAAGAAGTAATCAAAGCACTCCCCAAAAACAAAAGCCCAGGACCAGATGGATTCACAAATGAATCCACCAAACATTCAGAAACGAACTAGTACCTATCTTATACAAACTCTTTCAAGAAATCGAAAAAGAAGGAATACTACCTAATACGTTCTATGAAGCCAATATTACACTTATACCAAAACCAAACAAAGATAACACAAAAAAAGAGAACTACATCCCACTCTCCCTAATGAACATGGATGCAAAAATCCTTGACAAAATAATAGCGAACAGAACACAATACATAAAAGGATAATTCACCACGATCAAGTGGAATTTATTCCAGAAGCTCAAGGATGATTCAATACCCAAAAATCAATCATTGTAATCCAACATATCAACAAAAAGGAGAACAAAAACTCTATGATCATATCAATTGATGCAGAAAAGGCATGATAAAGGCTCTTGAAATCCTTGGAATATAAGGACCATACCTCAACATGGTAAAAGCTATATATGACAAACCCACTGCAAATATAGTCCTCAATGGTGAAAAACTGAGAGCATTCCCCTTAAGATCAGGAACAAGACAAGGATGCCCACTCTCTCCACTGCTGTTAAATATAGTACTGGAAGTCTTAGCCAGAGCAATAAGATAGGAAAAGGACATACACGAATTCCAAATAGGGAAAGAAGAAGTAAAACTATCATTATTTGCAGATGATATGATCATATACTTGGAAAACCCTTAAGGCTCTACAGAAAATGTAATTAATTAAAACAATCAACCAGTTTAGCAAAGTAGCAGGATACAAAATAAATGCACAAAAGTCAGTAGCCTTCCTATATTCAATCAGCCAGTCTGAAGAAGAAATCAAGAAAAATATACCCTTTACAATTGAGAAAATCAAATACCTGGCAATGAACCTAACAAAAGAAGCAAAAGAACTATATAGAGAAAATTATAAAACACTGTTAAAAGAAATAGAAGAGGGGGCCTCCCTGGTGGCGCAGTGGGATAAGCAATGCACTATGAAGCAAACCTCAGCCACTACAGCACGAGTTCGATTCCTGCTGCCGGCCAGGGTGGGGACCCACATGGTGCAGCAGACCTCTCCTGTTGTGCCCGCTGCTCCCCTCAGCAGTGTACTTTTGTTGATCTGCCTGTTCTGCTCCCTGCTCTGTCTGTGGTGAATCCTCTCACCCCCCACACCTCTGGC
>JAGFMF010011709.1:12472831-12605536 GCA_019455555.1 Galemys pyrenaicus
TCTGTGGTGAATCCTCTCACCCCCCACACCTCTGGCCTGTACCCCAGTGCTTGTATGCATAAATAAATAAATCTTAAAAAAAAAAAAAGAAATAGAAGAGGACACAAAGAAATGGTAAGCTATCCCCTGCTCATGGATAGGAAGAATCAACATTATCAAAATGGCCATCCTACCAAAAGCAACTTATTGATTCAATGCAATACCAATAAAAATTCCAATGAAATTCTTTAAGGAAATAGACCAATGTTGATGAAATTCATATGGAGACACAAAAAACCTCGATTAGCCAAAGTTCTCTTGACAAAAAAGGAGAATGGAGGTATCACACTCCCAGAATTCAAACTCTACTACAAAGCAACAGTTATTAAAACAGCATGATACTGGAACAAGGACAGACACACAGACCAATGGAACCATCTAGAAAGCACAGAAGTAAAACTGCACAACTATGGACAACTGATCTTTGACAAAGGAGCAAAAAATTTGCAATGGAACTAAATTTGCATTTAATAAATGGTGCTGGCAAAACTGGTCTGCCACATGCAAGAAAATGAAACTGGATCACTACCTCACAGCATGTACAAAAGTCAACTCAAAATGGATAAAAGACCTAAATATAAGAACCGAAACTATAAAATTTATAGAAGAAAATGTAGGTAAAATGCTACAAGAAATATATCTCAATAATTCCTTTGAAGATGCATCCCCCAAAGCAATAAAAATGAGAGAGAAGATAAACAGTTGGGACTACATCAAGATAAAAAGCTTCTGTACAGCAAAGGAAACATTAAACAAAACAGAAAGAATGGGAAAAAATCTTTACGCCCCACTCAATGGATAAGGGTCTGATCACAAAGACATACAAAGAACTCACAAGACTCAAGAAAAACAAAGAAAAAGACCCAATCAAAAACCCAGAAGAACTTAAAAGACACTTCTCCAAAGAGGACATGCAAATGGCCAAGAGGCACATGAGAAAATCATCAACATCCCTCATAATCAGGGAAATGCAAATAAAAACCACATTGATGTACCACCTTACACTGATAAGAATGACACATATCAAAAAAACCAACAACAACAAATTCTGGTGAGGATGTGGAGAAAAACATACCCTAGTACACTGCTGGTGAGAATGCAAGTTAATCCAACCACTATGGAAGGCCGTATGGAGGTTCCTCAGTCTACTAGAAATGGAACTACCTTATGATCCACAATCCCACTGCTGGGCATCTACCCAAAGGAGCACCTGTGCTCCTATGTTTATTGCAGCACTATTATAATTGGTAAGACCTGGAAACAGCCCAAATGCCCAAAAGTAGAGGACTGGATCAAGAAGATGTGGTACATATACACAATGGAATACTATTCAGCAATCAAAAATGATAAACTAGGGCCATTTATAGAAACATGGATGGAGCTACAGGGAGTTATACTCAGTGAAACAAGTCAGAAGGCAATAGAAAAATATCAGATGGCTTCACTTTTGGGAGGAATGTGAAAGAGCAACAACTACAAAAAAAAAAAAAAAGAAGAAGAGTAAGCTCAAGGAAATGGTCAATTACAACCAAAACAAACAAACAACAACAACAAAAAATCAACAAGACCAAAAGGTCAAAGATAAACTAAAGGGACTATGGGGGGGGCAGGGGAGTGATGGCAAAGATGGGGATGAGGGTAGAAGGAGCACAAGGGGCTAAGGTGATGGCATACCCTGTGGAATACCAATGATGTAAAATATAATTAAATAAATCTAATTTTAAAAAATAATGCTTTGGGGTGGGTGCCTAAATTTAGGCAGAGATTCATTGGTTTAGAGAAAAATGTTTTTCTCTCTTAGAGTGAAAAATGAAAATTGACTCTAATCACACTTTCTCAAAGAAATGGTTAGCTTTAAGGACTGTGCCCTGTGAGTTAAAGACATACTCTCCTGGTGGGAAATACATTTTCAACTTGGATTCATGCCTTCCATGTACTCAAAATCAGGGAGTCTTAACTTTAGATCTTCAGATGTAAGAAGACATAGTCTATGTAGTAAGATGAATGTGACAAAGGTTAAGAAAACACACAATAGTGAATGACATTGGAAAACACATTTTCCATCTCAAGTCTACACAGTCTTAATTATACCACCACAGAGGCAGACATTATTTTTGGACAGGGTCATTTTATGATCTTATCCCACATACCCATCCCAGTAATATTTTAATGACAAGAAATCCAAACACTTAACTGAGACAAAATAAACTACATGAAGGAACAATGGAAAAAGGATACTATATGAAAAAACAAAACTCCAACACACTCCTCTTGGTCAAACTTAGAGAAAAGTAAGTCAATTCAGTGAGATAAGCCTATAAACTAAGACTAAATATTTGTAAGATATCTGTTCTCTATGAGTTCATTTATAAATGTAATTTAACCCTATCTAAAATTCCAATAGGATATTTAACTGAAGGGATTCTAATTGCTTTTAATTCAATAAAGGTATGATAACTTGAAACAAAATTGTTTCTCTAAAATGGGAGGCTTCAAACTTATCCTTCCAGATATTTAAGTACAGCACTTTTATGCTTTACTATTTATAGGGTGTTTCGGTTATTTCTCCCAAATGGAAGTCATTGTTCTTTCATTCTTTGAACCCATAAGCAATTAACCTGCACTTTTCAGTCAGCAGGTATTACTTCTCACCAAGGTTGAATCTCCCTGCTTTCCTGCAGCCTTTGTAATGGCAGCGTCTCTATTCCTGACGTAGCATTTATTGCTGATGTGGGCTGCTCTCTTCTGAGAGTGCAGGCTTTCCTTTAAGACTGTTCTCTTGCAGTTTACTGCTTGCTCGAACTCTGTGACAGACCTTCTGTTAGAACTTGTGCTTTCATCATAAGCATAAAATTTTTCCAAAACCCAGTCCCCAAAGAACGTGTTTCAGTGGCTGCATCGTGCCAAAAGGCAGAGGAGTGGTTTTCAGAGCATTCCCCTGGCTCCTTGACCTTGCAAAACTCTGCTGCCTTCCCGTTAAAGAACTAGCTGTGCCAAGCAGCAGAGCATCCCCCACCCCACCCTCATCACAATGGAGAGGACTTCGATTCTTTGGATGTCATGTTCTTTGTCTTGCAGTGGGACAAGCCCAAATGATATCAGTTCTCAGCAAATCTCTAGTTCAAGAAAGCAAAGACTCAATGCATTACTTCTCCCAAATGAAATGAGAAATGGTCTCCCATGGGATGGTCCAGACTGTGCTCTGTGACTCTATGTGCTCAGACTATGTGTGTTCAATAGGGAGAGGAACAGCAATTGATCAGAACTTCATAATCACTTCTTCCCTATGATGTTCTTGCTTCTTCAACCTTACTCTTCTGTGGTCTCCCAATTTGGCAGTTATGCACAGTGGATACATCTAGGGACTGCAACTGAATGTTTCAGAATGCAGTTGATTTTGATAGGGGAGAAAACTGTTCACATGTGATCAAGTTCAGCTATTTGAAATTAATCATTCTTTAGATTAAATTAAATAATTAATTAATCAATAATTAATTAAAATTAATTATTCTTTAGATTTGACACTGAAGGAGAAAGTATAATGGCAAATTGAGTTGAAACTAATGAGTGACATTACATTACATTACTAATATAATTCCTTCATTTATTTAAGGAATTTTTATGGAGCCAATTCCACATATAGTATTCTTAATATCATCAATAGTTCTTAGAAATGTAACTTTAAGCAAAATGATATAGAAAAAAACCTAATTTTACCACCAGCTAATTGATACAAATAAGAGTTAAATTCCATTTTTGTCAACAGTTCTATTTCAATAGAAATCCCTCAATCCAGCACCAGAATGTGTGGTTTTAATCAATATGCTAATTCTACCTTGAAATGTAATAGGACAGAGTTAAAGGAATAAAACAAATGACAAAAACAAAAAAAGAAAATAGACACAAGATGTATGATGATAGTGAAAGAAAGCAAAAATTTAAGCCACATCTCAAAAGAGCAATGAAGCAGTAATTTTTCTTAAACAGCTGTTATCCTGTAGTCAGTATAGGATGTATGTGTGTAAATTTCAAGGTAGACTGGGCAAGGCAGAGCAATGAGAATAATCAAAACAAGAGAAGAGAGGACCACAATGGATATGGAAGAGAAAGAGGGTGGGATTTGAGAATCAAGGATTCCTATCACGGCAGACCCATGGTAACTCATCTCAGAGAAAATAAAAACATGGAGGGAGTGATAAGTATGAAAACAAACATTCATGAAGTGACTGAGGACGAAAGATAAAGTAATTCACATTTGATGGATGCAACGGATGTGAGGAAGGGGTACTAAGAACCTAGTTTTATTTTCTAAGTAACCTAGGATATGTTTGGTTGCTTTGGTATTGCCAAGCTTCTTTGGTGGGTTGAAAGTTCAACAGGAGCAACCACTTTCTCTAAAATATTTGTCCAGTGACATTACTGATTAGACCTCTGTGGATGGAAATTTTACAATAAGTAAAATTGTAGACAGCTGAAATGATTTGCCAAGATTGTCCAGTCAGACTGTGATCATGTATTAGTATACAGCCCTGAAGTCACACTCGTTTCCACATGTCTAACTAAGAAGTGGGGGCAAAAATCAGGAAAAAAATGTCACTCTTCATTTTCTAGATTCCTTCATTGTATGTTCTGTGTATGTGCCTATTTGATGACTTAACATATCAAAACACCTACTGTGTGCCAGGTCTGCTCTAAGCACTTGTAGAACACTGGATGTTGTCATTTTGAAGGGTGGTTACAGATTTCCCTGAAGATTTTCCAGCACTGAAATGATGATGATAGTGTTTCCCCCTGAAAGCAATGATTTACATAACACAACACATCGATTGTTTCAGCATAAGATCCAGTCAAAACAGTTTCACAGGACCTATAAATTTGCTTCCCGCTTCAATTTAAACATCTCAATAAGATACTTAATGCTGACATATAATGTCTGTCAGATAGGATTGCTTTGAAATTCTTACTTAAAAGACTTTCAGTACCTGATTCTAATTAATTGTCAACCGTGCTCTTTTTGGGGTTAAAGTACAACATGCCAACACAGAAAGAAGAATTTTACTAAAATTTGAAGGTCTGTTCAACCAGAGCACTAACAGAGTAAAAGCTAAGCAAAGCAAACCCAAAATAGTTTATAGTGAAGATGTGCCTAAGCAAAGAGAAAGACCAGCGATGTGCAAGCATGTTGCAAGGCACATAAATTTATATAAAGTGTCACATTAATGATATCCTAAAACTTGCAGGCAAACCACAAGCAGGGGAGGGGCAGGGAGAGGGATCAAAACCGGGAAGGAAGAACACAAGGGATTATGGTGAAGGATTACAGATGATGTGGTGATAGGAGAATTATGAGGACTACACCTGAGGGCAGAAATCAAATATTGTACAAAAACTAACAACAATGTAAGAAAATATAATATGTTAAAAATAAAAAAGGACATACCAAGTTCAGTGATCTTACCTACCCAGAATATTTTTATTTTCCCACTATTATTGAGATAAAATTGACAAATACTAACACAAGTTTCATTGATAAAAAATTGACATGTAACACTAATACAAATTTCATGTGTACAACAATAGTGAGTTTTTATATATAGATAATGCATAACTTTCATCACCTCAGAGAGTTATATGTTTTCCTTGTGATGAGAATTCCAAAGTTCTACTTTCTTAGCAATTTCAAATATGTAAAACTGTGTTTTTAGCTATAGTCATCATATTGTACATTGCATCTCCAGAATTTGTCTTATAACTAGAATATTTTCCAAGAATGTATTACCCATTACAATTCAGACATCAGTTGATTTTTCTATAGTAGTATTTCTCAAAATGTAGTGTGAAAGAAGCCAGCATTGAAAACATGGTGGTGATTAACATAAAGAGGTAGAGATTTCTGAAATGCATTCTAGACCTTTCTATTTTAGTTATGTGTGATGGGAATAAAGAAATTGCATTTTAACCATAGAATTGGAAGACTTGCTCAAATTTTTAAGCTGGAATTACAAAATATATGGGTTTCAGAATTTTTAAAAACTCTTATGCAAAATTTCACGTGAATATTTCTATTTTTCTAGGAAAAAGGTTATAGTTTCCTTTGAATGATTTACAATGCCAAAGCAAATTCAAGCCCTGGACCTTGAGCTTACAGTTCTTTCTTTTGTGATTACCATTATTTACTCTCATTCTTTCTAGAAATAAACTGATTTAATCTAAGGAGTTGGGATGGCTTTTTTCCTAAAGAATTTATGGTACACTAACAGAACAATGATTGCAATATTGTAAGATATAAAAAAGTACAGAGTTCCTGAAGATGACTAGGCGAAGCCTTCCCCAAGTATAGGGAGCAAGCAGTATGTCTGATATCCTTTAGGTGGAGACAAAAAAGACTAGAGATTAAGAGGCAAGAGAGCAGTGGTAGGAGTTGAGTATGGAAATGGAGGCCCAAACAGACTTTTGTGATGCCACTGGTATGGCAAAGTCTTTCCTACTCCTTATCATCAACATGACCTCCAGATTGTAAGTGCATTCTGCGTCTGTGGGCCTGACATCCCTGGCACTACTTGATCTGTATCTGTCCACTGACTTTGAAATGTTCCTTTCCTTAATTATGCAGATTTTTAAGAGGTGAAAGTAACCACTAATACTTGCTGCCATCATCTGTAAAATGGGTATAATTCTACCGCAACATAGTATGATAATGATGCAATGTCTAACATCATCATCGACTTTTAAGAAATGTTTCAATTTTCCCACCTAATTGTAGCAGAGATATCCAATGAAGTTCAAGCATGAGCGACTGGGGAACCTCAGGCATTTATGCTTACCTCAAGAAAGACTGGCAGTAGAATGTTGAGAACTAGAGGTTATTGAGTACAGGAAGGAAGAATACTTTGGAAAACACAGTTTCCAAAAGGAAATGCTTTTGCAAAAGTAGAGGATCATGGTGAGTCATTCTGTAATTATCCATACATTATGTCACTCTTGGATCCTGTGTTCAGGCAGAGCTCAGTGATCTTAGCCTAAAGGTGCCTTCTGAGAAAGATCATTCAGCACTTATCCCTGATGAATGATTTTTCAGCCATAACTTATAGGCATAATTAAGTGAGAGTTTAGATTTCATTTCCAGAGCCAGAGAGAGAAGTTTATCTGGTAAAGGTATGGTACAACTTCCCTTTGAGCTTCCGGGGTACACTTTTGATCAGACTGGGACGAAAAGGTGGAATAATAAGAATTACAGGGACTAGGCATGGGTGGGAGAAGGGAAGCCACCACAGACACACACAAGACGAAGCTGAACCAGGAAAATCTTGTCATCAAGTAAATGCCATCTGGAAACCTTTTCCTACCTAATAGTAACCCCATCTTATTTTAAATTTTCTTTGCTTTTAAAATGAAATACTTTTAAGAATGAACTTCACATAAGGAATGCCTAAAATTTCATGTACTCTGTCCTTTTAATTATTTTAGGTTTTATAAAAACACAATTTACTTAAAAAAGATCACCTAAGTCTATGCTTTCTACAAACCACTGGACTCTCTCACTCCCAACTCCCCTCTTCCTACACATTTACTTTAATTTCAAAGCTTAAAACACATATGCTTTCCAGGTGGCTTATATATTTATCTAATTTGGAAACTGCAACTTGAAACTATTTTCCCTTCCACTTAAAGGCTCAATGAGTCATTTCTATTTCTGATTATTATAAAAATCCCTGAAATAGCATATGCCATCCTTGAATCCCAATGATGAATCCGCCTGTGGTAATCAGTAAGAAAAAAAGTTTCGTTTAATTGTTTTTCCAAAGGTGATGGATTTCTATAAAGCTTTCCACACCTTCTCGAGAGTCACACTCCTTAGAACTTTCTAGGCAAGATAGGAAGACTATCCTATTTTTAGAATTGTTTTATTTTTTTCGAAATCATTATAAAACTTTAACTCAGTTGTAGGTTGAGGATACTAAAATGAAAATAATCCACATATTCAGCCAAGATTTATGGAATGACTCATATTCATAGCCCTTTCAAAATATTGATTATAAAATTAATCACACACCCTCATTGTCAAAAATAGTTTCAGATTGTAGAGTTGATAAGCATCCAGGGTTATTTGCTATATACCAAGATTAATGATACCGATATATAGAGGTTATTGTAAAGATATTTAGAATAAAAGGGCATGTAACCCACAGTTAAGAGTCGATGGTTAATAAAAAAGGTTTTACCAAAGCTGACAACCCATAAGTTGGGTTGTAAAGGATGAAAGGAATTAGCTAACAGAATGGGTCTTTTGTAAGCAGACATATGTAAGTGCTTATGTCATTCACATAAATGTGGAGACAGAAGGAGAAAGTTATGAGCAATTGGATGCTGTTAGTGTGAGTTATAAACCTGGTGAGGCAGGCAAAGTCTACATCTTAGAGAATCTTATTTGATGCTCAAAGGATCAGGAGTTTAACACACATATGGTAGGCGGTAGGAAGTCATGATGATGTTCAAAGAAAAAGTGACATGATTAGATTTACACTTTTATTTGAACACAGTTGACTGTGGGGAATCAAACTGAAGACAAAGAGTACTTAAGTAAAATAAACAATGACATTTCTAGTCATATAATATTAATCTAATAAGGTAGTTTACCCTTATTTGAGATTCAATTTAAGAAACTATACTGTGATGGAAAGAATAATTAAAGTTAGATAATCACTTAATACCTAGGTTTCTGGTTCCCTATGTGTAATTTTGGGATAATACACAACTTCAGTTATTTATAGGGATTAAAGAAGCCAAAGAAGAGACAGAACCCACCCAGTGGTTAGTGGACTGGAGAGATGGAAGGTAAAGGCGCTAGTGCTCTAAGAATGTGTACACTGCCTGAAACTCGTAAACATCATAAAATACGGCAAATTAATATGGCAGGCCTCAAGACCACACTCCCAAGAAGAGCAGCCCATCTGTGGGTTACACATTAAACTTCCATTGCAAAATTTTGTTGACTAGAATTTCCCTGCTAAAGCAAATAAGGAAAAAAGGAAGGGAAAGAGGAAGAAAAGAAGGAACAAGAGAGAAAGGAAGGAAAGGAGGGAGGAAGTAATAAACAAGCCAGAACTATAAAATCTCTGAGACTTTTCCTTCAATATTGATCATTAAATACAGCCAGTTTGTTAAATTTACATTAGTACTTCTTATCCCTTTCTATCTAAAATCTTACCCTTAAACCCAGAAGAAATTTGACAATGTCTGAAAACTTTTTTGGGGAACACTAGTATAATCTGTTAGGTAGAGGCCAGGGAGGCTATTAAATAGCCTGTAATACACAACACAGCTATTCACAAATAAACATGTTTGACCAAAATGTCAATGGCTTCAGGATTGTGAATCACTGACCTAGATAATCATTTTAGAGAGGGAAGACATTTTTTAAAACAGCTATTTCCTCTCATATGACAACTAAGAAGCAAAAGACAAAATAATGAATCATAAAAGTACTTATATATATTAGAAAATGCTTTGCTTAAAAAAACATCTAGACATAATAAAATTTATTAGCTTAAATTAAACTAATTTAATACATTAGTTTAATTTTTTAGTTTTAATTTGTTTATTCAAATTGTTATTTCTAATTTTCTAATCAGATTGGTCATATGTTTAACTGCTTCCTTTGCCTTTATTTTCAAAGAGAAAAACTTCTAAAATTAAATTACCTAGAATCTGCTTTCTTTGTGAAACCTTATACTTCTGAGAACCCAGCTGATCAACAGTGCACCTAACAGTTTTCTCCATTATAAATGAACTTCAAGGTCATAAAAAGAGAGGTGGGCAAAGGAAGAATTAAGAGGTTGACAGTTTTATTGCTCGTTATAGATTGAAACAAGAAAATGGAAGGATTATCACAGGGCAACATTGCTTTGATTCTGCTATCATGAGAAACAATGTTTTAATGTTAAAAAGTAAGTGGGAAAGCTGTGAACTTAATACAAGAATTTCTTTTCATCATTCAACAAATATAGCACTCTGGACATGTTCTGAGTCAGATGTAAAACATGAAAAGTGACCTGAATGAAGTAAGGATGAAACCTTTGAGCAACCTCCAATACCAATGGATTAGGAAAAAGAATGTACTATTCTGAACAAACTATAGGAATTACATTATAATTTTGCTAAAATCTAAACTTGTATTTTTACAAGTTTGTGTAAATGTAATGACAATGCATTAAGAAATTCATTGTCAAAGAAATGAGCTCAAATATGGTTAAAGGCTACACATTTTATAAATCCAATTTGTTATTATTTTTTGTGCCAAATAATTTAGAAAATCATGGTTAGTGTTCCACTTCATCCATCTTTAATTTTTTAACTATACTACTTAGCTCAAACTCCATACTTATCCTGGCAAATAATGAGGACCAGAGAAAGGAGGAATGAGTGAGTTTAACTGATTCAAATGATTTGCTATTATCTTCTGATTATTTTTAACTTCCTTGAATAACCCATAACCTTCTCTATTTTTTCTACTCCCACAGGTTCAACCATCATCTATATGCTAATGATTCTTAAAATAGCTTTTCTTTCTAGTCCAAATTACGATTTCTAACTTCATCCTATGTACCTAATACCTCCTTCAGTTCATTCTGATGAATAACTTCCAAATTCCCAAGACTGTAATGTTAAGTCATCCATGAATTTCATGTTTTCTTGAAAGTTGAGCTGAAATTTTCTACATAAAGAAGATGGAAAGCATGACCCTAGGATCTTGCAAATATTTAGTCCATCCAGTTTATATGTGTTACTATACTCCGAATTTGTCAAGAGAACAAGATAAAGACTGTCCAGAGGATGCAACATGGACGTTATTATCAATGATCTTGGCAGGAGTTTCTTTAAAGGTGTGTTGAAGAAAGCAACCAGTCATCATGAATAGGGGACAGAATGGGAGATACTGTCAATTTCAGGAGCTTTTCTGTTCCACTGCCTTATAAGAAGTCATGGTATGCACAGAAAGAAAAAAATTTTGACTGCAAAATTAAGTTGGAACCAGAAGTTACAGTATCTGGCAAACTTTTCCTGAAAATGTAGTAATATAGTAAATATTTTAGATTTTGTAGACTGTATGGTCTCTGTCACACCTATTCAACTCTGCCTTATTAGAGTATAAACAGCCAGAAAGTATCAAAACCTCCTACAGAATCATTGAGAATTACCTTCTATAAACTCCTAACTCATGTCTACTCACTTTCCAAGACTAATGTCTGTATATTCAGCTTTCTCCCATACTTGGTGTCACCCTTTTTATTTTTGCCAGGCTAATATGCATTTAATAGTAACCTGATGTGATTTGATTATGCTTTTCTCTAATAACTAATAATATTCAGTACCTTTTCGTGCGCTAAATTGTTACCTGTACATGTTCTTTGGTGATCATGTCAATCTGTACATGTTCATATATTTTTAAACATATTTCTTTTTTATTACTTATTTATTTTGCATAGAAGATCTGGAGTGTAGGTCAGAGGTGCAGGAGGGTAAGAGGTTTCACTAGAGACAGAATGTGGAGCAGAACAGTAGGATCTATTGAACATGGTAAGGGGAGCAGCAGGCAATACAGGAGCGGTCTGCTGCGCCATATGTGGGTCAGCTCTCTGGCCGGGAAAGGAATTCAGGCCATAGTCCATAGTGGTGACAGTCCTGAGACTTACCCTTACTTAGGCCACTAAGGGAGAGCCCTCATGTTTATAATTGTTGCCCAGTGTTTTGGGTTGTCTCCTTATTGAATTTTGGAAGTTCTTGATATGTCATTGATCAGATATTTGATTACTGCATATTTGTTTGTATTTTCCCTTGTCTATGCTTAGTTTTTTTCATTATCTTGACAGCATCTGTTGAAGAGAAGGCACTTTTAATTTAAATTAAATACCAATTCATCTTTAAAATTGATCATACTTTTGGGATTATATTCATAAAATCTTGACTTAACCTAAGGTGCAAAGCATTTCTCCTATATCTATTTTCTCCTAGAAGTTTTTCAATTTGGTTCTTACAAATAGCACTGTAATTTATTTTAAGTTAATTATTTATGTTGCAATTGTTGTTACTATTTCTACATATTGTGACCTAGTTATTTCAGCAACCTTTGTGGAAAAGACTAATCTTTTAATAAAATCTTTGCACTTTTCCAGAGATCAAAAGTTTGAACACTCCTTTTTTCTGTTTGTTTATCTTTACTACCAAAACCACTGAACTTCCATATTTCTCTATATAGATTTCTCCTCTCTGGCTCTCTGCTCTGCAAATTCTAGCACTTTACTCTTCCTACCATCTCCGCAACTCCAAAAGCACTCTGGATTCTGACTAGGTTCCTGTTATGGGCTCCAAAGCATGGAGAGTCTCAGATGATATTAATTTGGGGAAATCACTGGGCTTACCTTGCTTGCTTCTCATCTCCTGGGGACACTATAGTTTCTTCAAAGCTTTTGTTTCTTTTATTTGTTTAGAATGTTTACTTGCTTTAGTAGCATGATAAATCTATTATTTTTTATTCTATCTTAGCCAGAAGCTAAATTTATCATTTCTGGGTCCCATTCTTCTATGCCATCAAAGGCAATGAATAATACTATTTAAAACCAAAATATTCCAAACTACAGAAAAATAAAAAATAAATTGCTGATTACTTACTAGATGTACACATTTTAAAATATCACACAAAGTTGCAGAGAATCAGCAAGCCATCAGTCAAGAACATTATATACCTTGACTTCTATGGAGCATAAAATAGCTTAAGGCGTCATCTTTCTGCCACTTGGGCTGTTGGAAGACAAAACACACTGTATAAAGTTCAAGCTCATGGGTTTTGACTTTTTTAACAATTAAATTATGTTGGCAATTGATCCATCTGTTGGTAGTTATGAAATATATTGTGCAACTCCTCCCAAATCCTCACATGGTGACATGCTGGTACAACTCACTCTCACTTGAAGACTTGGAAGGGCACCGTAGTGTTTCTTTGGTTACAGAATTGTTTTTAAGTTGTATGCCTCCCCAGTAAAGTGGGAACTATGCTATTAAATTGGAGAAGAGGTCAGCCAACACAGAGGAAAATTGAGTGCTCAATGGTTTTTCTGCCAAGTGACAGAAAGCCCCCAAAGGAACTCTGAACCAACACAGAGATAGTCTCTCACTGGCTACATCATCTTAGAACATGTACAGGAGCATGGGTTTCTAATCAGTTTAAAAGCTATTGATTAAGTACAATGAGTTTCAGTGATTATAGCCAAACTGTATGTTCAAGAGTAGAAATCTGGTCACAAAATAATTAGAAATGATTCTGCTCAAAATATGAGATGTTTATACACACACACACACGCACACACACACAACTTTCCCATTCAGTTCCAGGAACTAATGTTTAATCCTCATTGTCTTTGCTTTTTTCTCTCACACAATGTCAGTTCTAATAATAACTGTTCAATAAAATAAAAATAAATTATTTATTTTGTCTCAAACATTATGCTGAGTTAGGAAAGTAAACAAAATACCCCAGCATTTTAAGAAATTATGAAGTTTTGTAATACCTAAAATCAGTGTATTTATTTTATTCAATTATAAAAACAAGTCATATGATTAGTTATGGTTTTAATTTTCTTATGACTTTTTTTTTTCTCCAAGCTCATCTCAAACCATTTTTGGCGAAGAGGGGATTGATTTCAGTAAAAATAATTGAATCTGGGGCCGCCCTGCTTGTTCAGTGGATTGAATGCTGCACTGTATAGCATCCATGGCACAGCAAAGTGAGTTGGATCCCCAGCCAGCGAGGGGACCCACTAGGCACAGCAGACCACTCATGCCTCCCCTGCTTCGCCCCTCAGCAGTGTTTATCAGTTGATTTGCCTGTTCTGCTCCCTACTTCATCTCTGCGACTCCTCTCACCTCCTAGGACTCTAACCTGTACCCCAGCTCTTGTATGCATAAATAAATAAATCTTAAGAAAATTAAATCTGGTTGAATTCCTCAAGATACACTAAGGATAGCATAACACGACAGAATAATACCTGATGTGGAAACAGAAGACATTGCTTTTGTCCCAAATAAAACCATTCACTAGGTAAATTGGTTCAAAGAAGTCCCTGATTTCATAGCCTCATTTCCTATAATTGTAGATTGTAATGATGAAGACATTAATGCCATATACCTCAAGCAACATTAGCTAAAAAAAATTAATAATTTATGTCAAAGTTTTATAAGATGGCAGTGTTTTGAAAACTGAGATACCATCAGTATAGGCATCTCTCTGTCTACCCCAAATGTTTCCTTAGTATAAAGTGGTTCATGAGAAGTAGCTGTCCAATCAGGGACTACATTCCTTTCCCCCCTTTGTATCCAGATGGAACCTTAAGGTCTTCATGAATGAAGAAGAAATAATAGAAGAAATGAACAGAAGTGATATAATTTTCAGATCCAACTAATTAATAAATAGTGTGTCCTCTCTGTGCTCATTTTTCCTGCCTGCCAATTGGTTACAAAATACGCAGGGGACTGGGTATTTTTGAGTAATAACAGAGTACTCAATAAATTGAGTAATGATGGAGTTATTCTCTGGAAGGAACCTAGGTCCCTAGGTTACCATATCAAGAAGCACTATCTACTTGGTAGGTAAGCAGCACATTGGATTATGTAAGAAAGAAATAATTTCTAACTTTATAGAGATGATAGGATATATTAGTTAAAATTGGAGTTACCTAATGAATATAGGTTATAGACTTTGGCTTCCAGATGAGAGGGCATAAGAGGAAACAGAATTACCTCTTACCACATATACCATAAACAATAAAATAATTCTAAAAATAAAACACTGGACTATAATTATCCAAGAGTTATCTCTAAGAGAGGAAAAAGAAGTGAACTTGGTGCTTCCCTCAGCAAACAACCTTGAGAGAATGTCTAGATGACAGTGAGCAAACCCAGAGTGCAATGGATGCTTGGGGTAAGGAAATGGAGTTAAGAATCTGGGAAGGCTGGTAACTAGAGGTCACATGGAAAGAAAGAATACGCTACATGGGAAAAAACCTTTCAGGAGGAGAGGACCTCCTCCTCTGAATACAACTGCATTTAGCTCAATGCTATTTAGACTTTGTCCCTAAGAGGAGAAAAAGAACCATCTAAGAGGAGAGAAGTAACCAAGACTCAAACAGAGCCTGGAATTTTGCCTGTTGCCACCAACCAGACTGGAGCAACATCATGATGTTAACTAGGACATGTCAGGGTTTGCTCAAGAGTGGAGAATATTTAGCCCTATGTTGAGCATGGATTTTTAAATATCTTTTACCTTTAACAACTTTGAAAGAGAAAATCTGAAAGTATCAATTTATTTCCAAGTAACATAGGCTTATTCCAGAACCAAACTCAAAAACGCAATATGCAATCAAGAATGCAAAAAAAAAAAAAAAAAAAATCCAACACCAAACAAGTTACAATACAAAATATCTGGTGTCCAATTAAAAATAAATGCCAGAACTGCAAAAAAGTAGGAAAATATAACCCATAATAAGCAAAAAGATAGACAAATAAATTAATAAACAAAGTAGAGGCCAGAAATAGACCCAAAAGTCATATAAGAAAAACGAAAAGACAAGCCACAGATTAAGAGGAAATATTTGCAGGATTTATAGTTAATGATCAACTTGTATTCAGAAAATACAACAAACTTTCTAAATTTAATCACAAGAGAAAAATAAAATGATAAATATTTAAATAGATATTTCACCAAAGAGGATATATAGTTGGCAAATAAACACATGAAATGATGCTTACTATCATTAGTCATTAGTGAAATGCAAACCAAAACCTTAGCAATATCCCTATAGACTTATTAAAGTGACTAAAATTAAAAACACTGATCTTATCAAGTATTGGAGATGATATGGAGAAAATGAAAAATGAACTACTTGTGGGAAAGGAAAACTCAGCTACTTTGGAAAACAATTGGTAGTTTCTTACAAAATTAAATGTTCAAGATTTATGATTTAGCCATTTTGCTCTTAGATAATTAGCTAATAAGTGGAGGCAGATGTCCATAAGACTTGAATGTTAATATTCATAACAGCTTTATTCAAAGAGTTAAACACTGAATCTTCCTAACAGGCATCCATTTGTGAAAGGATAAACTGGCATTCATCAATGGAATATTATTCAGTAAGGCAATGAAACTAACTCTTGATATACTGTAATATGACTCAATATCTAATTATGCAGAGTAAAATATGTTTAAAATATAGCTATGCGATTCGATGTCCATAAAGGTAGGACATTCAAAATAATATAAAATGACTAGACCCAGATCAGTGACTGTATGGGAAGAAGAAAGTGCAAGGAGCAGGAGGAATGAAATTTGAGGGTGATAGATTTGGTAGTGTTTTGATTGACGTGTTCATGGGATCCTACATTTGCCCAAATTCATCAAACTGTGCACTTAAACACAAACAGTTCTTTATGTCAGTTACCTTCAATAAAGCTATTATTAAAAAGCAGACAGTGATTATAATCATCTGTGCAATATATCCCTAATATCTGCTATTTCCCAAACTCACAATTGGACAATTAGAAAAGTAGACTTTTGTTCTTCTTGACCTCGCTCCAAATCTTTCTAGATTTTTATTCTTTCTACTCTTTCAAATCTTCCAGGATTCATGTTTTTATAGTACACTGCCCTAGTCTGAAAGAGTGGCAGGAAAGACACAGTAAATGTTGCCAGGGTGCCAGGTCTTTAACATGAGGTACTTGAGACCTATTCACTCTGAGCTGTGACTTTTATTATTAGTCTTCTAGGAGGCATTTCCATTCTAAATGGAAATCTGAGAAAGGTTACTTAACATCAAGCAATGCATTACCCATTGTAAAATGACAGGTGGTATTACATCTTAACAGAGTGTGTGTTATTTGGGGAAGGAGGCTTCCAGGGGTCATTTTCACTGATCAACAAATAACATATTTGCTCTTAAAGTTGGCTTGAAGTCTTAGTAATAACAATGACTTATATTTATATAGCATACTAGTGATTACAAAGTGCTTTCCCATTTATTATCTCATCCGGGCATGCAAAGGCCTTCTGAGGTGAGTTAGTTCCAATTTATGGGTAATATAGTTGACAGTTAAAGCAGTTCAACATCTTGCTTTATATGCAAAAGCAGAACTGGAATTTGCATTGAACTGATTAGACTCCAACTCAACAATCTAGTCTTGAAACATAGCTGTATCCAGTTTAAATGATACATTCCCTGAAAGCAATGCACTTTTGCCTCCTCTTAGCTCCATAAAACCCTGTAAAAAGCAACTGACATCTTGCTTGACTTGTGGATTGGAATTTTGGCAATTTTAAATAAACATCTAACGTTAGTCTATGGGAAAGGAGCTAAAAGGTCTGGAAAATAATAATGTGAGTCACAGAGAATAAAATTCTATCAATCCTTGGTCTTAACCACTAATATTAATGCTTAATTTCTTATCAGATTGAATAACAAGAGTGAGCTGAGGATAACACAAAACAGTATGTATGTGATTAAGGAGTGTAGTTACATGCCAGTATTCTTAATCTCCTCTGACCTTGCATGAGTTTAAGAATTTGCTTACATGGCCAAGTATCTTGTTCTTTGCTACCTTCTCTGAGGATTCAAACCTCCCTCCATTCTTTGCTACAACAGAACACACCTTCCATGCTGGAGATCATGGCTCACATAGTAAAAATAGAAACAAATAGTCCCTGGCTTTCAGAGAGCAAAAATGTAATTTGTAAGGGAAATTGACATTTTGTTAAAAACAAGTAAACAAACAAAAAAAACAAAATAAGCAAAATAAAATGCTAAGTATCATCTGTATACCAAAGATTTAATGCTTATTTCACAGAATTCTTACAGAAACCTCAAAAGTTATAAATTATAATCACTACTTTTTGGAGTTCAAGAAGCAAATTCATTATAAATGGTCACAGAACACAGCTAGAAAATGACAGAGAGAGAATTTTAACCCTAATATGATTCCTAAAACATATTCCACTATTTAAAAATGAAGGGTAAACACTCATGCATATACATATACGTATTATATTTTATAAAGATGTACTCTCTCTATATTATATATATATATATATATTTGATTTACAGAAAAACTGACAAGACAATTGAAAGGGAAAATTATAGCCTTTCCAACGAACAGTTTTGAAAAAATTATACATCCACATACAAAAAAAAAAAACAAGAACCATAACCCCTTACTTTATACCTTATACACAAATAACTCTGAAAGTATCATAAATTTAGAAATATAAAAGTTAAAGTTATTAGACTTCTAGGAGAAATCATCTGTGACTTTTGACTAGGTTAAGATTTTTTCAACAGAATACAAAAATATAACCCAGAAGGGGGGAAAAAAGACTAGACTTCATAAAAAATATGAAATTTCTGCCAAAAAGACAGCATTAGAAAATGAAGATAAACTATGGAGAAAATGTGTCCCAATACCTGTGTAATAAAGGCATATTTAGAACATATAAATACTGTTAGATATCAACAATAAAACAACTCAATTTCTCAAATGGCAAAGATTTAAACAGATACTCCAGCAAAGAAGCTATATAGATGTCAGGAAGCAATGCTGGACATCATTAGTCATTAGTAAAATGAAATAAAAAATACAAGGGCATACCATTCCATATCTATGAGATATCCAAGATCAAAACAAAAACAGTGACAATCTCCAATTTGATGAGTATGTGATGCATCTGATACACATCGGTTATCTGTATTTTATTGAAAAATGCTACAATGTAGGTTTTATGATGGTAATTCATGCCTTGACTTCGCAATCTTTCATTAATAACAAAGTAGTGTTCCAAATAGTCTCTCTCTTTTGCATCCTATAATAATAATTGCTTTCACATATTCAGCAAAGTGCAAGATTTAATGAGGCAATTGGTGGCCTGGGGAAAGAAGAAGTAGTTGGCTTTAGCTATGCTTACTTGGCTCTGAATTTTATTTCTTGAACTTCAAGACCAATGTTAAGTTGATTGAATGGTAGGTGCCAAAGGATGTTTCTTGGTTGCTTCCAGGAAGCACTGCTCCATTCCTCTGTTTTTCAGGGTAATAGCATGGGTCTATTATTTTATGAAATTATTCATTAATTCAGTGTACATTAATCAAGATATCAATTGTATTCCTGGTACCGTTTTGTGTTCTAAGGGACAAGGTGCCTTTCCTGCAGTTTAAAATGTTAGTAACATTAAAGAACAAAGATGCAGGACAACATTCCTGTCTTCAGAAACACACTCAAAACTATATGTAAAAGGTATTTATCTGTTGATTCATACCTGCATCTGTACCTAGGTCTTACCTGTGCCCCAAGGATAGGGATTAGATCACAAACCTTCTATGAATGAAATGATAAAATCTCTGCAGTAATTTATATGGGAGAGTGTCAGGGACTGGAGACTTGTTTCCTCAATCAGCAACCATTTATTGATCTCCAGCCAAGTGTCAGGTTTTGTACTGGAAACTATTTCAATCAAAATATTATGGAATCTCAACTGTACATTTTTTCCTTTCAAGCAGAATGCTATAAAATTATGTGTTACTTTTAGAGCATCATCGACTGAAAAAAAAAAAGAAAAAAAATAGCCATTAATCTTACAAAATGACAAGAAATCACTTCTGATTTATAACCATTTTACATTTAAGTGTTTATGTTTAGTTACACCCAATGAACAATTATTGTCCATTTATTATAAGCAGAGCATTATCAAAGGACTGCCAGAATCTCTAATATGACTAAACTATTCAAGAAGTTTATTACTTACTGGAAAAAAAATAGACAATATCCCATTAAAATACAGGATGTGTTGAAAAATTCTAGACATCACTTATTATAAAGGAAGTGCAAATCAAAACCATAATGAGCTATGACCTCATCTCTATGAGAATGGCCCATATCAAAAAGACTGAAAACAGCAAGGATTTGAGAAAGTACTGAGAAAAATGAATCCTCATATACTGTTGGTGGGAATGTAGACTGGTCCATCTCTCTCGAAAACAGAATGGAGACTCCTTTAAAAACTAAAGTAGAAATTCCACTTGACCAGCAATACAACTTCTAGGTATTTACCCAAAGAAATAAAAACACAAATATGAAAAAATTTAAGCACTCTTACCTTCATAGAGGTATTATTCACAAGAGCTAAGACATGAATATCCTGAAAGACAGCTGGATAAAGAAACTGTGATATGTACACAACATGGAATACTATTCAGCTATTTAAAATAGATGAACTAGTGTCTTTTGGGGCAATATGGATGAATCATGAAGGAATTCATGAAGGGAATCATGAAGTGAAATAGTCAGAAAGTAAAAACAGTTATCAGATGACTTCACTCATTTGTGGAATATAAATAACCAAAGAAAACAAACTGCCAAAATACAATAACACTTAGGCTCAGTGAAAAATGTGATGGTTACAGATGGGAAGAAAGTACTAGAGCTTCAGTGGAGGGTGAGTAAAGTGCGTATATTGAGGTGTGAAGCTGTTCTCCTCAAATTATATAGTTTTGTAAATAAATGACAAACCAATCACATTTTATTATTAATAATAAAGATTAGATGTGAAACTTGTTTCTACAACCTGTATGGGGATATGCTAGAAGTGATTAAAACCACAACCTTAAATTGAGATTTGAGGTAGATGAAAAGGTGTACAGACCTGAAATGAATCCGGAAATGTTCTCATACCCAGAAATGCAATGAAAGAAATTTAATACAGCAAGATAGCTTTACAACTATCAGAAGAGCTGAATGTCAGTCAGAAGACAATGAAACAGCCCAGACACTCACAACATCAGAGAGCTGGTAAAGTACTGGAATTAAAAAGGAGCTAGAGATGAGAGAAGCCAAGAACCGGCATATCCAGTAAAAGCTGGAACCACGGAGGAGAAGCAGAACTGCTGCCCAAAGGAAAAGGAGGAGCAGAAATACCCTGGACGGTCCCTTCTTCACAGTTTCCAATCTTCTGTTAACACCACATTTTTTAGTTAAAATGATCCAGAATTATAGTTTGTGGGGATCAGACCTCATGACACAGAGGAAAGCAGAGAAAGAGCACAGACTGATCTTAGAGCAGGAACAAAGACACAGCCCAAAGACTAAAGAAATGCATCAAAACATGGACAAACTAGCAGTCCAGACAATAAGTGTTCCCGACCTTTGTTGGGGAATCAATGCAAAGGAGGGAATAAAAAACAGAATAGAATAGATGAGAATAAAAAACAGAAGAGAATCAGGTAAATAAGCCAAGGTACAAATCCAGATGACAAACCCAAGTGTCATTTAAGGAATATGTTGGTCAAGTTCAAATGAAGGCCAGATAATACACCGTCATCACATAGGAAAAGATAAAGAAATTTGTGTTATTTCAAAGCACTCTTTGAAATCACATAAAGAAGCACATGGACCCAGCTAATTAGAACTGATGAGAAAATAACATGGAAATAGAGAAAAATTTTGAAAAGGTCTTTCAAGTAGAATTCCCTTAAAAGTGGAATATATATAGTGTGGAAGTCAAATGTTAGCCTAAGGACTTGTTCAAATAGCTGATGAGGCAGGAGTGACAAGCTCTTCCCAAAGCTTGTTCACTGTGAGGTGACTACTTATTCCTATACCAGCAGACCCCTGGGCACTGGGAACAGGTGGCTGGCTCTCTGTGCCATTTGGTATTCAGTAAAGAAGACTCAAGTTAGGTGTCTATGAAGTACAGTCTACTTAGGTTTTCTCTGCATGTCTGTGTCTAAGTTTTATTCGCTAGTACCACCCACTATCTTGGATGTGTACTGTTGCCTAATGAAAAATAAAAAAGATAGCGATTTTGTGCACAATATTGTATGGTGCCAGAAACATCGATCTAGACACCAGCGTCTCCATATTTAAAATGGGAATGATAGCGTCTGATCCACCCTTCTACTACAAAGCTGTGGTGAAAACAAAGTAGCATCTGTGTGTGTGTGAGTGCTTTGTTTTTTGAGAAAATTTTTTATTTATTTTTATTTATATATATTTGACATCAATTGTAATCCCCATGTATTCCCCATCACCATAGTACCAGTGACCCATCACCTCAGTCCCCCGTGCTCCTGTCTTCATTGTTATTGCTATTGTTTTTTTTATTAAAATATTTTAAAATTTACATATACTTGCCATTAATTGTAATCCCCATGTATTTCCCCATCACCATCTCACCAGTGCACCATCACCTCAGTCCCTCGTGCTCCCATCTTCCCTCAACCCTCCCCCTCCCCTCCTCCCCAGGTGTCCCCAGTCTGTCCTTAATGACAGTGCTTTGAAATAACACACATTTCTATTAAATTGAAAAGGTTTTATTTCATGCATTGGCCAGATCATACGATGTTGGACCCTAAGCTCTTCCCGTTTCCATGGGCATCTCCACCCCAAATATAGAGGCACACGGGACACACCCACCTACAAGCAGCAGGCAACCAGGTAACGCTGCCGGGAGTTACCAGGTGCAGTTTCTGGATGGTTTCGGTCTACACTATGATAAAAAATGACTGTTTCCATGTTTTATTTGCGACAGCTCAGTAGTCCTTGGTGCAGAGGTGAAGTTCTATAAAATGCATGGAGCTGGGATGAAGGAGAGAGTTAAATAAGAAGCTAAACTGCTTAAAGCAGGCTACTCAGAAACAAGTCCAGAAAACGGATGCCAGATTATTCATCTGGTTACTTTTCAGTTAGTTGATAGAATACAAAAGAAAATAAATATTATGTCAGAACAGAGCTCTCTATTAAAAACACACACAAAACTGTGGTAAAAGAAGACAGAAATTAAGAACAAATTACTTTGTCTGAGGTAAAGATATTAAGATTTTTACAATGTACTATTTAATTTTGCTTCTGGTGCTTTACTCTTAGAGACTAAAGCATGCAGTAAGCTTTTAAAACCAAATCTGAGGTTTTTCATGTATGGAACTTGAAGGAATTATGCTCAGTGAAATGTCAGAAGTAAAAAGAAAAAATATTGGCTGGTCTTCCTTATAAGAGCAATATAGGGAATCAAGGAAAAAATAAAATAACGACAACAACAAAAACCAACAAGACAAAATGAAAATGAAGACAATACAAAACTGAGACATTCTGCAGGAAAGAGGCAGGAGTTGAGATTAAGGAAGGAGTGGGAAGAGCACAAGGGACTATGGAGATGGTGCACAGGTGAATTGGTGGTGGAAATTCTATGGGGACTACACCCAGAAATGAAAGCAAACATTATAAGAAAAAATAAAAAAATAAAAAAAACACAAATCTGACGTTTTTCAAATTATATGTCTCTAAATCAATTTGTTTAAGCACTGATTTATAAGGAAAAGACATGCAGTACCGTGAGCCTTTGGAGTCATACTTGAGGCTCTCAAAATTTCTCCTTTCATATGAAACAAAATAAAAATCTTAACTAATGCTAAGGAAGAATATAATCAAAAATTTATTTTATGACAACTGAAATAAAAGCTCAAAGGGAAAGATACCACAAATATATCGAAATGAAAGCTAAAACACCTCAAATTTCTTTTTTTGTTTTCCTTTTTTTTTTAGAAGAAATAGCACCTTTTAACTGTTGCAGAGAAACAAATATTGTACATTGAACATTCTAGTTAGCTTCAATCAAATGTGAAGTTTGGGGGTCTTTTAAAGCAGCAGTCACTTCCCTAATATAGATCACACGTAATACATGGATTATGAAGTTGCTGTATAGATTCACATTTATCCTCTTCCTGTAGTGTGTCTCCAAAGTATCTGCAATGTGTGAAACTGTTGGGGCGAAATTCCAGAGCCCTGATGTTTGAGCTAATTTTGCCAAAGAACATGCTTGTACAGAGTTCAGATATGACTAGATGCAGGTCATTCAGACTACAGGAACGTGTCCTTTGCAGGCAATCACTGATCAAGATTTCCTTGGCTCTCCATCTTTAAGTGTTTCCCAATCTGAAGAAGCTTCTGGCAGATGACTGCTACGATCTCACCCACCTCCCTATGTCCTGAGTCTAAAGTAAGCCCACATGTGAAAGTGCTTGTGTGTGGAGGGGGAGGTAGTGAGAATTAAAAACATTGCATAAGTTTAATAAATGTTATGAAACACAGACACTGAATAGAAATGACTCCCAGGGAACTTTCTCTGTGCACTCAAAAATATAAAATTGCCAACCCAGTTTTGGAAGTTAGTTTTCACATCATACCCAAGTAACTTTTTGCAACCTATCCACTTATATGCTGAAGCAATTAGCTGACTTTCACCTGAAATTATAGTAAAACCATCATAGCAAGGACCCCTAGTAGAATTTGTGACATGATTCTTGATATAATATTACAAGTCAAATGGGGTCCCTCTGCTAAGTAACTGTGTATTAACAGTTCAAAGTAGGGGAAAGGGTTGGACTAAAACTGCAACCACTCATCTTCTAAAGTTATTGACTTTATGACACAAATAACTCACTTGAGACTCTATCACTTTCAATGGAAAATTGTTTCAAACTTTGCTTTTATATGGATTTTCTCACACATTTCACACACTCTTTTCATTGTACTTGTATGGGCTTCACTGTGGTTGACCTCCTTGGTGTCCTCATATTCTATTTCATACTACAGATTTTAAGAAGACACTGACATGCCATCTGTGCCTATATTTCAATAGTTATTGACCCCTAATCCCTTATTCACGATTAAAACCATTTCAGCCATAGAGTCCTTGTCACCGTGTACCCCTCAGAGCAGGTTTAGTGGTGGAAAGAATTTCATTATTTATTTCACTTATTTTCTCTGTGAGATCTATCTGATTTCTCTAGAGAAATAGATGAAACAGCACTTTTTTTTCCTGGACTCATTTTAGACTTTTCTAGGACAAAGTTTTCATCTTCTTCACTACACTAAAATAAAAACCATTCATTAAAGGTGATTTTTAGGAGTCCTTACAATTGTCTCATGTGAGAGCGCTGTCAATTTCAAATAAATCTGTCCCAAAGTTGCTGAAACAACTCTCTCTCTTCAAATAATATGAGGTCTGGATATAACTAGTTGACACTGGTTCAATAGCTTGACAACATCAAGGTGACTGGCAGATAATCTTGGCCTTTTACTCATGGTACAAGATGACTGCTGTTGATTTAGGCTCTGTACCCATAAATATATGCACACATTTAAAAAGTATTATGTATACAGCTTCCCTGTTTGTTTAAGGGGTTAACTCGCAGCAGTATGAAGCATCCACAGCCACTGCAACACGAGTTTGATCCCAAACCAGGGAGTTGACCCTCAAAGAGCAGCAGACCTCTCCATTCTTACCTGCTGCTCCCCTCAGCAGTGTATTTCAGTCAATATTCCTGTTTTGCTCCCCACTCTGTCTTTAGTGAAACCTCTTACCCTCCCTCATCTCTGGCCTGTAACCCAGCTCTTGTATACATAAATAAATAAATTTTAAAAAATAAAATTATTATGTATAAATTGTATAAAAATGTGATTGAACCACATGAGCAATTCTAAAATATGTTATAGCTTGAAGGTCAGTACGCAAGACTTACACAAGGTAAAGATAAAGCTTCAGTTTAATAACATTACAGCAAAGAGAATATTTTAGTGATTAATCACTTTAATCAAATTAATCCAATCTTGGTCCCAGGAGAACCAAGTAGGTTTAAGTAAAATTAAAATAAATATTATAGAATGGGGCACATAATTTGTAGATCAACTGTGAAGATGAGAGATACACCAGCAGTGGGATTTACCAGGTGCAAAAGGAATGAGGAATCTAATGAGGAAGTGGAGAAAAGGCTGGTTGAAAACACAAACACTTCCTACCTCAAAATTGTCCTTCTTTTACTGTAAACCCCACTACTTCTCTGCTTTACAAGCATAACCCAAGTAGGTACTTACGTCAATAATTTACTTAATTATGCTCCAGTTATGGTGCTTGGAAAAGAGAATATATAGAGACAGCTGTTTTTTATGAGTTAGCTATAGCTAGTTTTGCCGCGTAACAAACCACCCTAAAAATTGGTGACTTAAAACAATGCCATTATGATTAGTCTTAATGACATAGTCTTATTTTATGAGTGAGTTAAACTTGCTCATGAATCTGTCTTAGTTGAACAGAGGTCAACTTTTGCAGAATATCCATTTGTAGCAAATGGTTTGACTCTTTCTAAAAAACTAGTCTGGAGTTGTTCTTACAATGTGGTGGGGTTTGAATAAAGAAGTGGACTCATACAACTAATTTTTAAACCTCTACTTATACTAAGTCTGTTCTTTTCCCATTGTCTGAAGTAATTCACACGATCCATCTTAGAGTCACTACTTCTCCTTAGCAACAGAAGCTTGTTTTCATCTGGGAATATAACCATTCAGGATTAAAGCTATATTTTCTTTCACCTTTGGAATTATGTGAAACTCTGTAAATGCCATAAAGTCTGAATGGTAATCTCAGACAGGTCCCTTAAAAAGGATTTCACCCACTTTTGCCATCATGTCATTCCTTCTCCTTCTGTATTCTGGTGCCACCATAAGCATCAGAACACAATCAGCCAAACAGGCCATATGTTACAATGATAAAAAGTTTAAGTAGGAGTTTGTGCCCCAAATATACCATGGAGTCACATCTTTGTGGTGTTTGCCTATTTTTAAGAATTGTTTTTTGAAAAGAAAGAAATTTCTCTTTTCCAAACACTATAGTTGTTTGTATTTTGTAATTTTTATCTGAAACTATATCTAGTTTGGCATATTTCTGCATATTTTATCTTATAAAGGTTAGTGAATTGTCTATTCAAAGAAAAAGGAGACTCATATGATGCCATAAATCCTGGTTATAAAATAAATTTAACAGGATTCTTCTAGGTAGGATTGCTCAGAACCTCAAAAACTAACAAGCATATTGACTCTTTCAGGACCTGACATCCCATGTTTGCCACTAGACTATAGAATTTTGGCTTTTATTTCCCCCTCCTCCACTCCCAAGGAGTGCATCCTAGAATATAGAGTAATAGAATTTTGGAAAAGCTATTTTACAGTTTACAGTAAGCTATACCAATAATCATGGATGCAAATAGATTTGACTATTTTTTTTTTCAATTGCATTCTAAATATTGTTTACACCAAATATCAATTTGTAAGAAAATATGGCATTAAAACTATGTGACACCTTGTTACATTATTGTGGGGAAGAAAAAGGGGAAACAATTGTCCCAATTTGGATTGAAATAGAAACAGGGAGAGAATAGATTTCTTTGTAGCAATGTGTTTGTGATGAATAATCACACTACAGAGTTTGCAAGGCCAGAAAAATGGGCATCTGTGCAGGATGAGCCAAGCATATTGTGCTTGATTTTCCTAACAACAGACACTGAACCAGAGGAAAGGAGAAAGATCAATGCCAAGAAAATAAACTCACAAGGATTAAAAAAGGGGGGTATTTCTGTTTGTTATTTCCTGGTTTGCTTTGGAATATGTCCTTTTTGTGGAATTTATTTTAGCTTGGCATCAGCCTGTGAAAAGGTGATCTCTCAAGCTAGAACATTTTCTCAGGCTACCCCAGCTGTAAAAATAATGAGTGTGTCTTAGAAAAGGACCACGTAGTTCCTGAATATGGCCTCTGAGGATGAACATTCTGGCTTTAGTATTTTCTCTGGTGACTTTCTGAATATTTAATGATTTTTTTTCCTCACAATTTTTAACTCTTTTTAAACTAGGCTTGGTGCAAATAGCAAGAGCATTTGCATTTTAATTATTGCAACTCAGCAATAATTTATCCAATATTAATATACTCAGAGTTCTTTGTAAGATGTAGTTGAGAATAGACTATGCAAGGGCTTGAGACTTTGCCCTACTGGCATTTATCTTCTGGTTGGATTGACAAATATGGTGAGAAAGAATGTGTCCTGGCTACTTATGAATAAAACAGCATTTTAAAATATGTCTTGAGGTGGGGGGAGGAGGAAGAGGAAAAGATAAAAAGGGGAGTGGAGGCATGGCA
Source organism: Galemys pyrenaicus (assembly GCA_019455555.1). Taxonomy (NCBI): domain Eukaryota; kingdom Metazoa; phylum Chordata; class Mammalia; order Eulipotyphla; family Talpidae; genus Galemys; species Galemys pyrenaicus. The sequence continues at coordinate 12,500,919 of JAGFMF010011709.1, forward strand.
AAACAAGTTAGAGAGGAAGAGAGGATGGGAGAAGAAGGGAGAGGAGGACAGGGGAAGAGGAAGCAACTGGGAAAGGAAATAAGAGCTGAAATTAGGGAGCAAAGATTATAAAGAAAACTACTCAAGTATGACATACTTTGGCTATCGAGGAAAGTATATCAGGTAAAGAGCATCATGTAAGTAAAGATATGGAAACAAGACAACCAAAGGTACACTTGGGTGGTGTAAATGAGTACATTTTATGAGATCACAAGTTTGATGAAAATTTAACAGAAACAAGATACTTTTCATATATTGAGGGGCTGCCATGATTTTCAGAGGTGCCTCTATTTGGGACCCTTTATCCAAAACACATCGGTCCAGGATGTCTCTGAGGAATCACTCCAGCTCTGGATCATTCCCTTGCATTGCACAAGGTCATTTCCAACCTGCTTCCCAGGTCACCTCTCTCTCCCCATTACCATTTCCTTCCTTTCTTTTCCTGAGTTGTTGGTTTCAACTTTATAATAAATCCCTTGCAAGTTAAACTCCATCTCACAGCCGCCTTTCCCAGAAGTCAACCTGTGACAGTAATGATGCCGTGTGGTTTTTTTTTTTTTTTTGTCTCCATCATCACTGTCCACAGAAAGAAAATCATTCTGTATCGCTCTCTCCTTGAGTAGTATTGCACAGCACGAGTCATTAAGAGCATCCATCAAGAGTATTATTCTTTAATGGAGTAGAGAGGCTGTAGTTTGTGGGAAGGAGGATAATGTCCTAGGATATTCAAATTCTAATCATTGAAATCAGTCATTATGTTATGTCACATGGCAAAAGGAATTTTCCAGATGTGATTATATTGGGATGAGGCGAATATCCTGATTATTTGAGTGAGTCTAATGCAGTCACAAATGTTCTTCAAAGTAGAGGGGGGTGCAGTACAGAAGAGTCAGAGGGAAATGTGATGAAAAATAAAGGTCAGAGCAATGCACTATGGCCTGTCTTGAAGATGGAGGAGATGGCAATGAGTCAAGGAATGCTGGTGGTCCAAAAATGCTGGGAAAAAAGAAACTGAAAATAAATGATCCCCAAGGGTCTCCATAAAGAAAACTGACACCTTTCCTTAATTTTAGTTCAGAGATATCTGTGTCAGACCCTTAACCCAAGGAGCTGTAAGATAATAAAGTGTTGTTTTAAAAAACTACGTTTATGGTAATTTTTTCAGCAGTCATATGGAGCCAATACAAAGCTGATATGTATTATGTAGCAAATATGAGGAAGAGGAATAATTGGGATGATGGTGTAGGGGCCGGTGGTCAGAATCCTCATTTGTCACTTAGAACTATGACCTCCCTTAGTCATATTTGATCCTTATTTGTGTTTCCCCATCTAGAAACTGAAAAACAGAACTATTTTATAGTGCTCTCCCAGCTTGAGTCAAACTCTCAGTGGAAATATAGCGTAGACTCAGAAGAATATTGATGGAACTCAAGTGCTTGAGTTAATTATGTGCAGTTTTCCCCTTTATCTCATTTTCTTTCCTCTAGGGCTCTTGAACCATGTACACACAGATGCATGCACACTCACACATACACATACCTACCTCAATCCTTGTAGAGTCCCAGGGAAGCAAAACCATAGGGATATCAGGGGCCTTCCTTATTACAGCCCTTGGATACTTCAAACATGGGTAAACTGGGGTCATTGTGAATCCTGATTATGTCTAACAATATATTTTTTTCCAAAAATAAAAACAAGGAACAGAGATAAAGAAGATAAAGAGTTTCATATTTGTCTCAGTTACTTGTCTCAACTGGCACTAACCTTCCCACTGAAAAAAAATTAGCTCTTTATTAAATTAGTTGATATCTGTGCTACCATCACACCAATATTGTAAATACATTAGAATCATGCCTTCAATCTGAGAAGGAAAAAGCTCTGTAAGATAAAATTTGCAACATATGCATGTCTAATAGAAAGCGTTAAGGTAAGCGAATGGTGCATTGATCAGAAATGATGAAAACAAGATATAGACTAATATTCTAACATATTTCTGATTGCTACTTGGTTACTACAGAAGTTCTTAGTATTTGCAGTACATATACCCTAAGTACCTGGAAAGTTCTCTGTGGACAAAAGAATAAGGCAGATCCATGAGTCTGTCTTAGGAAACGGGTCAAAACTTTGGCCATAGTTTGAATTAGTCACACTATGAAAATGGATAAATCTGAAATATTCAATTTTTTAAAATCACAATTGGAACAACATCTGCATTGAGGAAAAGGGACTCTTGGGAAATGTGGCTGCTCTGTCAGCACTGCATAATGCAAGAGAAAGGAATGAGCAACCGGATAGAATTAGAATTGTTCTACAAGTATGTGTCAGAATCCTATTGAAGTCCAATGAGTCTCAGCATTTTAAAAGCTGGATTTCAGATGGCCATTTGTAAACCTTGGCTTCTGCATATCAAAATACAAAAACAAAGTAACTTTTCCATCATACTCTCTCCCCCTTTGGTCAAATAGTATTAACTTTAAGCCCTGAAAGAGTCTACATCCATTAATTTTTCGAATTTACATTCAACTGTGAAGTAGGCAAACCTGATATAACTGATCCAAAGCATGCACCATTTTTCTGACACTTAGAATGTTCTACTTTTTAAGCACTTGTTTGCATGTGGTCCCTTTTGCTTTCAACCACCAATTTGCACCCATGCCTACTGCTGTTAACAGAAGAACTGCATGACAAATTGACTTCTTTGGTCTGTGGAAGAGAGCACTCCGATGGACCCTGCAGATTAGCTCTTGAGCCAAAGAAGACAGCCATATTCCTCCTTTCTGCTTACACCTTTTTCATTTATGAATATATTCAAGTCATCAACCTTGAGCCCCTTTATCTTCCAACATATGACCTCTCATTCTTTCTAAGTGCACCCATTTTCAATTTCTCTCTTGACCTAGAGAACAATATGTTTTACCCCATTTCTGAAATTCTTCCTGGGATTTGACTATACATTCCCTTCCATTTCTTTGAAGGCTTGGCTTCATCAATATCTGATCTTCGGTTTATAACCTCAGTTGTCTCTATTACTATCCTGAAGGTTAGTCTGCCATTTGCTTTGCCTCAAAACATAAGTAGAAACAAACCCACCATCTTCACCTACTACTTCAATTTCTGGATACAACAGAAAGTTTGTTCTATATTTACTGCTTCTATTTCTTACATTTCGCTCAATGCTATTTCCAGAACTCTTGTGAAACTGAACTATGATCAACCTTCTTCCAATTATTCATGTCAATGAAATTTCTCAACCTTAATATTAGTCTTTATAAGACTTAAGTGTGACCACATTATCTTAGTGCTATTTCTGCTCTCCAAAAACTCCTCTACAATTTCTTTTATTTCCCCTCACTACCCTTGGGTTGTTCCATCCAACTTATCACATCCAATATATTACATACTCTTTTCACAATCTCCTTAGAAAATTTACTTGTTACATTTTAGTTTTCCCCCATAAAAGTCAATGACCCTACAAAAGGAAGATTTTCTAAATTTCATGACCAGTGACCACATCAGACCATTTATTGGTTATCTGTTATTCATTTACATTCAGTGAATCTGTTTTATTTCCATGCTAACATATAGCATATTTGTTTTTTTTAAAAGATTTATTCATTTATGCATACAAGAGCTGGAGTACAGGCCAGAGGTGTGGGGGGGGGGGTGAGAGAATCCACCAGACAGAGTGGGGAGCAGAACAGGCAGATCTACTGAAATACACTGCCAAGGGGAGCAGCGGGCGAGGCAGGAGAGGTCTGCTGCGCCATGTGGGTCCCCTCCCTGGCTGGAGGCAGGGATTGAACTCGTGCTGCAGTGGCTGTGGTTTGCTTCATAGTGCGTTGCTTAACCCACTGCACCACCAGGGAGGGCCCATATACCATATTTGATCTAATAAGTAGTAAGTCGAAATATAAACTCAAGTATACTCCTAATACCTACAGCATAGACACTCCAATTAATACACCTTGTGCTAAATATAGTACAGCAAACCCAAAATATTTAAGTCCTTGACCAACAATATTCTAGTTGAATTCTTTGGAATTCCAGTCCTTTATTTCTAACTTTCTAATGATTGGCATGTGGCCTCAACATGCATAAATTTATCTCCCTAGAAGTGTAATTTATTCTAATTGTGCTACATGGATAATCCTACATATAACGTATGGAGAAAGTATCCATAATATCCCTTTCTTCCATGTTTTAAAGTTCCTACCAAATCTTCCACCTGCCACCTCTCAAGAATAACAATGAGAAGCATGATATTTAAATATAGATCTCACCACCAGATGCATTTAAGATGATCTTGTTTTCACCTTCTCTCTTCTATGAGTGCAGGAGGGAAAACATGGTTTTTCAGAATATATCTAAATAGATGACGAATCTTATAGAATTTTCAAGACAGGTTTTATGTAATATCGTATTTCATATTCAATCATATTTCAGACAATTACAGATTGTGCTGTATTCTAGAGGGGGAAGACACTGAGATTTCAATATAGAAAGGAATGAAAGAACATTATGTTGTGAGACCCAACCACACTTATGGTACTTATTCGTATTTGTAATGATTTTCCAGGAATCTCTAGTCCAAAATCTTGCATCAAAATTTGGCTCTCTTTTCTCTCCTGAGAAATATATCAATTCTTCCTTCTCATTATATTAACTTATTCTACAGATGTATGGCTACAATCATTTTAGTTATTACCTGAACAGATAACTGGATTCATAGCCTTCCCCAAGAATGCACAATCTACTGGAAAAATGGGATGCAAACAATTACATATGTCACAAGGCTAAATAGAAATTGAATAAAAATGTAAACTCTAAGAGAATGCTGATGTTTCACTTGGCGTATTTCAGCTATACATGACTTGGTGTTTAATTTATTTTCATTACACTCACAACTTCTTGTTCAGGGTCTAAATAAAAACTGGCGCATTCTCTGAAGGAGCTATAGAGTAAGGTGTGAGCTCATGCTGTGAATGAGCTACAGCTATTTGCATAGACAGATATAAGGGATTCCTCTCGAGCCTCATATAAGTCAGGAATTTTCACTAACTTGTTGGAATTTAGCATTTCCTCCCATTATCAATGTAGGATACACACACACACACACACACAGAGTAGCTTTGGCAATATACAAGTTGTCATTCGATTTCTGAGTCATATCACTTCAGTGGTATAGACTTTTCAATACTATATAAGTCACCACTATAAAATTATACTAATTAGACTACTTGATCTTATTTTTAAATGCATTAATAATCAGATGTTATATCACAACTTTGTTTAAAATTTTGATAATGATTTTCATATATCAGTTTCTATTTAAGCCTATGTATGTCAATTATTATGAACTAAAAAGTGCTTTACATTCTTTCTAGGTGGACCACATAGCTTACACACAATGTAAAGTGTGCACAACTCAAAAAGGCATGTAACTCCTCTGTGAAAGCTCAGAGGAGTAAGATACCCACATAACTGGAGGACATGTATCTTTCCAGAGGAAGTAAGACTCCAGAACAGAAGAGCCTTGTATGGTCATGGAGTGGAAAATCCTAGGAAGCATAATCAAGATGGGCAGAGCGAAGTATCCCCAATAAAGACATAAAGCCATGGGTGAGAAAATCTCAGTCAGTTAAAAGAGTAGATTTCTTATATTCTTAGGGCAGAGGCTGCTTCTGATGGCATAAGAAATTTGACACTTCCATAGGAAGCAAAATAATTTTCCCAGGAAGCCACATCTGCCCTGGGAGAACTCAGTGAATTTAAGGTTGACCCCTTGTCCTAGCGTTTTCAGTTTGTTTTTGCTTTTGACTTGCGTCATGTACACCTTTTTGTTTTAAAAAATAAGACTTTTATATCAACCCTACTGGGTTCCTACTTGGTTTCAATTATGTAGTACAAGATGTCAGCAGAGATGTTTTAAGAATACAAAAGTGCAGAACAATGCTTGGAGGAAACAGGATTTGAGGATGGATAACCCACAAAAAGAGATCAAATCAAGACATGATGCAAAGTGACAGGGCCCACAGGCCATTTTTAAAAATATGCTGCTCATTCACACTCCTGCTCGAGAATCTCTAATGGTTTTCAAGCACTAGGATCAAATTCAAACTTCTTCAAAAACCCAAGTCCCATCGTGCTCTTTAGTTCTATTTCAGTGGCACCAGGTCACTGATGGAGTGGGGTATGCAGAAGGCAGGGGGAAGAATTTGGCTCTAGACTAAGTTGATTTCAGTCAAGAGTCCACCTAACAAGTATTTTTTCTAACATAATCCTCTTCATCATAAACGTGCTTAAGAGAGAATCTCTAAAGAACTCTCTTCTGCAACTCTGGTTTCTGTTTGATTCCTGACATATGTTCATTTGTTATTTTTGAGCAGGCTGTATATATTTTTCCAAAAATCCACATTAAACTTGATTAACCACACGTCAACCTTGTTCAGAGCAAACCCTGAATTTTTATTTTGTGTGTTTATTACTTCACATGGAGTAATCAGTGGCTAGAGTTAGCAAAGAGACTCCCTTCTGTCTTGGTTTTGAATCTAGATTAAAAACAGCAGCTGTAGAAGTAATGGACACTTCTGGAGAAATGTCTCTCCCATTGATTAGTTTGCTTTATCATTTCTGAAATTTTAAATGTTTGTTCAACTTTGTATCCAGTTATTTTTGCTCCACTCACTTCTACAGTTTATGCCAACCAAATCTCCCCAACAGGAGAAAGGTTTGTAAAGTAGATGCTAAGTGCTACCAAAGGGAGTGTTGTCAGGAACCTTGGATGCAGAGATACTGTAGAACTACAAAATTCAGACCTTTACCACAAGGGCCAAGAAAGCTAACATGTGAGACAAGGCTGCTAAGTAATTTTGGAAAATGATTCTGGAGATGTATTCTCCTCACTGTGACTTCTTGCTCTTTATTGCATCATCCCCACCCTGCCTGGCATTCAGGTTAGAATGGATATTGGAAAAGATACAGCCTCTCCAAAGCTTCTTTTCTTTTCTATTCACTCCCATGGAAATTTATGTTCCACTTATTATAAGTGACACTAACCACACTGAATCATGTCCATGGATTGTGTAAGCCTTCCACAATCCACGGAGCTCTGACAATCCACTTTTGTGTCTGCAGTTGCTGTAATGGAAGCTTACACATGTAGATGAATGGGAAGCTTCGTGTGTCAGGGTTTAATGGCGGTAAAGATTTCAGCTGGTGCCGAAGTCCAGCTCCGGCTGAAGGCCAGGGCCCCAAAGGATGGAACAGAAGTCGGCAAGTGAGGGGGGGTTCAGGGGATACAAAACTCAAATAGGGGTATGATATGTGTCCTACCCAAAGTCTCAGCAGGTCTTTATTTATACATTAGGAGAAAGCGGTGGGATTACAACTATGCAACCAGGTTGATCAGGAAATTAACAATTAGTACATTTTTTTTCTTTCAAGAACAGTTTGGGATCTTGTGACCTTCAGTCAGGACATAGGCAATTACAAAATCAAGACAGCATTTTCCACTAGTGTTAGAATTATTATGCTTGATTAATCTATATTAAGGCAGGTATACTAGTTTTATGCAATCACAACTAATTATTCTATTTTCACTCTGAGTATAAGATTGATTATCAGTTTAAGGTCAAACTGGTGTCAGCATTCTAAGGAACTGCAGACCTGCAGGAAGAGGAAGGTACCCAAATTAACACCTGAATAGTATCTATACCCTTGCATTTGGTTTTCAGTAGGAATCATTAGTTTCACTGTCTTTAGATTTGATCGATAATGTATGTTGCTAAGGAATATTTTGTATTAGGTTAAATTTAACACAAAAGCAAAAAGGGGGAGGGAAGAGGGGTCCTGCAACTATTATCATCTGGGAATGCAGAACCCACCTTTAACAAAGGCAGAAATGAAAGCCTTTCACAATGGCCCAGTCATGAAGGTCACGCTTAGACTCCTGAGGCTTGTAGCCCCAAAGTAAAACTAAAAATTTTCCTAATATCTAATTTTAGAATTTGTAGAATAACCACATTCCAATTGTATCTATTTTTACCTGGTTTTATGGTATTTTCTAGAATTTGTATTATAATATTAGCCAATTAGTAGTACGTCATCAAAATGTACAGCAACCAATTACTTTGTTTAATAAAACAGCCAATTATACAACCACCCCCATGGATGATATTCCAGTAAGCATGTTTTTAGTAACTTACAAAACTAATGTTTAAGTCAGCCAAAACAAAAAGGAGTACAAGGAGGGCCAGCTAGGGAGCCTCTGATTTTTCAGAAAAGTTCCCCTATGACTGGCTTTTGCCTCACGGCATTGGTAGGTGGCCCCCATCAAGCAGGTTACTATTTGTTAGTGGAATTCAGGACCTAGTGTAACAGGGTGGTCCCTAGGAAAAAGGGAAGTTACAGAACCTGGTTCTGCCCCAAGTGGGTGGAGCTGAGCAGGAATAAGAAGATGCTGGAGAGAGAAGATAGAAGGACAGAGGAAGGGAAGAAGAAGGAAGCAGGATGGAGAGCAGCAAGGAGGCATGAAGGAGGCACGTGGAGCAGAGGGACATGTGAAGAAACTGTGCTTGCTTTTTGGTCTTAAAGTGGTTGAAGCAAATGCAGGTGAGAGACCTGTGGGGAGCTTAATAATGGCGGCTTTCATCTTAACTTTAATTTTGTTCTTTTCCTCCCAGATTTGTTTGACTCTTTCTGACCCTTTTCTATGGGTCTCTATTAAAAGGTCCTTTAAACTTGTAGCAGACTTTTGGGCCTTGCTTTGGGCCAATCTTACTTGGCTAAACTTTTATACTCAAGGAGATGGTAACTTTGGATGCTTGACTTAGTAACTATATTCTTTGTCCTTTCTGTATTGTACCCTAATTGTATTAAAGTTCCTTTTCATTAAAGGTCTTACATTTAGAGAGGGCAGGTTTGGGGGTTCTGGGGTTCCTCTCTCCCTGCCCTCTATCACCAGTATGCTAACAGTTACATTCTGGGAATTCACTACTTCTTGTTTGCATTGAGTTTTGGATATGGGTCAAGCACTGATTTTAGAGGTATAGAATCAAGGAAGGAAGAATATGTTCCTAGAGAGACCAGCCTATTTAATAAGATTGTAGTAGAACATATACAAGAGATTTATGAAAGTTTAATTAAGCAGAATATAGTTCAGAAGTTCTAAGACAAAATGAAAACATAAATGGGCCAAGTTTGGGAAGGAACTTTCCTGGTAATACATGTCAACAAGGAGATATAGAAATATGCTGACTCATTGTCAGAGGAACAATAGGAGTGAACAAATGGAAAGCAGAATGATAATGTCACATTGTCAAAGTAGATTATTTTGCCTACACACTGGGGTGGTTGCTCAGTAAAGATCACTGGAGTCAGTGTTTGGGGACTAGAGAGATACAAATCCAAGTTTCACCACTTATTAACATGGGTAACTAAACTGGACAAGTTTTTACAAAACTGTGCCTCAGGTTCCTTAGCTATGGAAAGAGGAGAAAAATACAACCTAGTTTACAAGACAGCTGTGAGTAATAAATAAGACAATTAAGAAAAATTTTCTCAGAACAATGCCCAGTAGATAGTAAGCAATTAATAAACAGTAGTTGTTATGTTAAATTGGATGGAGAAATCCAATTGTGCAGATTTTATGGGAAAAAATTTGTGGTTAAAGGATGTGGAAATGGGAACTTTGAAACAGGTGTCACAAAAGAAATGATAGATACCCTATCTAGTGAATCTCCATCCTAGAGCCTTAAAATTGAGTACTAGTCAGCAGGTACTTGCAGTATAGCTCTTTTAGGCTGACACTGTGCAGGAATAGCAGCATTAGAGAAGCAGGGAAGAGTCTTATCCCATGAGAAATTTGACATTCTTTGGAAAGACAAGCCATCCATATGGGTAGTGGGTAATTAAGAGTGTAAAGCCATATATGAGGAGGTGCCAAAATTAGTGATTACAATTAGCATTTCCAAATGTTTGACACTTAACCTTTTGTTCCTCTAGATCTGGCTACCACCCAAGAGTTGTTCAAGTAAAGAATTGGGTAGTACAGTCTGAATCACTGACAATCAATTGTTGGAAATTGTCCTGTGTCCGTGGTAGGAAGTGACATTCTTCAAGTCAGTCAGAAGGCATACCTTCTGGAAGAGTCCCACCCCAAAGAGGGTTTCTTTGGGGAAAAAGAGGGGGAAAAATTAGGAAGAAATAAAGGAATTATAACTACTCCAAATGATCTTGAAAAAGAAGTAGGTAGAAAAAGCATTGCTAAATTCACCTTATAATTATAACTACAATTTATGTAACACCATGTATTAGACTCTGTTGTAAAATTTTCATATATGTTAGCTCATTTAACTTCCAACACCTCTATGAGAGAGGTTTTTTTTTTAAATTTATATTTTACAAATGAGGAACTGAGGTACAGAAAGATGAAGTACACTGCTCAAGTCACAGTGAAATTGCAAGGGAACTAGTCCAACTGTCCACCATAACGCTGCACTGTCCTTTGCTGGCATATCTGGACTATTTCCTTCCAGAAAGAATTGTGTTCAGGGCAAATTATGCATACGAAACATTTGAGCTAACTTTTTGTCTTTGCTTTTATTTTTATTTTGAGGCTCGTAAAAAGAAGAAAATGGGAACATTTGACCAGACTACTTGGCATTGTATGAAGTCTTCGATACTTAGATTTCCTTTGATACATCATTAAACAAGATACAGAGATTGTGGTTTGCAGCAGAGATTAACATACTACAAGGGGATGTTTTCTTATTGTTCTGTGGAAATGAGCAGACTTTTCCAAATATCTCTCTTTTAAAGGATAGAAATGTCTCTATCCCTTTCTTTCTTTTATCTTTTCTTGTCTCTTTTCTTGCTTCTTAATGGCCTAAATGAACCTCATCCAGAGTGTTTTGATCAGATATGGAAGTCCTTTTATTTCTCCAATTTTCACTAAAAGTCTCCGTCTTGTCCCATTCTACTTTTTGCTACCTATACCAACATGCTCAAAAACAAAACTATTTTGCTTTAGCCACTAAATATTTTCAATATTATTCAAACATTTCATGGTACTTTATGTCTTGGCTTGACCCATGTTGTTGCCTCTGCTAAACTCTCCTGTCCTCAACTCCACTGGACCATCCAGTGCTGCTCACTATTTATAACCCAATTGAGATGTCACCTCCTTTGTAAAGATGCCTTTGACTTCTACAGGGAGACATGCTCCCAGAGTGCATTGTTCTTTCCTCCAACACTGAACTAAATGCATTACAATGTTTTGTTTATATGTTACTGCTCCCCAGACTTCCCGTATGTGACATGTTAGTCCATAAATTTTTGAAGGAAAGGATGATATTTTTATTCATTATAGGATATTACCACACATACGACTTCTACAGATGCTGCTTGCTCTGGGAACTGGTTATTTTAAAGATACATTACATGTAGCAAGCGGTAAACCTGGACTAAGTTAGGTCCTCTATTTTGCACTACTTTTTCCTCCCTAGTACTAAATCCACTCAAAGGACTCAGGATATTTGCAATGTTAGTTTCATTCAAATGTAATCTTGAGCCAAAGTCTACTGCCTGAATTCAATCACTGAATCCATCATTACACATACACACTCAATATGATAAAATTTCACAAAACAAATTATTCTTGAATTTGTTAAGGATTTCCATGATTTAGAATGTAAACTCTCTAATCCACAGTGTGGTTTACAACTTATCCAACATCTCCAGAGGTACTGATCTATTCTATCCACTTTGCCCTTGCAGAGGCTGATTCATGCTTCCATCACACCTAAAACCACAAAGATTGAACTGGGAATGAATTGGCAACTGCCAAAGCCATTATCCCTCTTTTTTTTTAAAAAGTTTTATTTTTTTTCTTTATCAATACAAGAGCTGGGGTGCAGGCCAGAGATGTGGGTGGTAAGAGGATTCAGCAGAGACAGAGAGAGGAGCAGAACAGGTGGATATACTAAAATACACAACTGAGGGGAGTAGCAGGCAAGATAGGAGAGATCTGCAACAACATGTGGGTCAGCTCCCTGGCCAGGAATTGAACCCGTGCTATAGTGGCTGTGTATAGCGTCATAGAGTGCTGATACTTAACCACTTGCACCACCAGGAAGGCCCTACTTATCACTCTTCTTGTACTCATAGCTTCATGTGGTCTCTTTTCAGTTCTTGGATAGAGGTAAGGTGGTAGGATGCTGAGTCTTGCAAAGATACCAAAAGGTGAGCAAACAGAGATGGGGCACTTGTTTGCTGAAGAGACTGTCATAACAACAACCTGGTTTATGATATTAGAGTTCCTGGTTTTAAGTCCTCATGTGGTGCACTTGCAATATTGGCTGGTACTTTCAAGAAATATATGGCTGTATTTCATTAAAGACCTGTTGTTTCTTAAACTTGCTGGAACAGGTTCTCATTATCATGACTATAAATCAATACTTCCATGGACAGTCAACATTGCATTATCAGTTAGCTGAGGCCTATACACACAGAGTTAGGCATTGAGCGCTTCATGTTAAAGGGGGATCTAAGTACCACCGTCCCATGATAACCACTCAGGAACTATTGGTTGAAGTTCAATTTTATATGTTAGCATTCATTCATTATTTTAAAAATTTACTTTTAAAATATTAGTGAACATGTTCTTATCTGAGCAGTAGATTTTTGTTATGGTTTGAACTTTATGAACTCATCTGTCACTTAATAATTGTCTTGTGGGGAAGGAAGCTCCCATGTTGGGAAAAGATTCACATCTACATCCTGCATTTTGTGAGACAATGGACAAGGCCTCCTTATGTATCACACAGTCATTAGTATTTTAATCAAGTCATGGCCCTTAAGAAATAAGTTATGGTCAAGGCATCTGCAGCTAACTGACAGCAAAGATAACAGCAAAAGGGAAGTGGCATTATATGCTAACAAGCTGGGAGTTCCTTGGAGTTGGGCCTAAGTTAGAGAGAATAATAACTCTTTCCAAAAATCTAAATCAAAGATATTTTTTCTGGTAAAGGCAGTTTAATCAAAACAATAATGGTAGCCAATGAATTTGTTGAGTTAAAAGAAAAAAAAACAGTTCTTTATAATCTATGCCAAAGTAGCCAGCTTAATTCACTTTATTGAGTAGTCTAAGCCCTCTACTCTTGGAAGCAGATCCAACAGCTCTGAATAAATGTCAACCTTGATCAGTCCACAAACAGGTATATGTTACACATTTTGGCAAAGGAATAGCAAAGTGAGTACTGATTCTGGATTGTCCAAATGGCTGTCTTACTGAATAAAACCTCAATTCTATTTGAGAAAGTTTGCTGACAGTTGACTTGGTTTCTAAACTCCAAAACTCTCATATAATCGTAAACTAAATAGAGCAACTTTTGGAAAGCACTTAGAGATCATTTAATTTAATCTTATGATGTAAGTATCCCTTCTCCAATATCTTCCAAAAGAGTTTTTCAGCCGTAATTTAGAGTTATGGTGATTCATCTCCCTGTAACTGGAGGCAACCTGCCCTGTATAATCATCTTTGATTGAGCGGCTACCATGTAACAGGCATTGTACTAGAAAGAGAACCTACTGGAGATAGCTTCAGTCTTGGGAAACACCTTTCTTTCTTTGAAGTGGACTCTTCCCTCTGACTTGCAGGCACTGACACTACGATCATGCAGTGAAAGGTCTAGCTTCATCTTAATAAAATTTAACAGTTGGCCATATGGCATAGCGCTAGAAGTTTCTATTTATATATGTCCAAAAATTTAAAGTGTTTCAATTCCAACCTGACTTTTTGCTTTGCAATGGGCAAGGCATTTATATACTCAAAACCCCCAAGTTAGGGTTTGTAAAAGTACTTATCCCAAAAGTTAGAGATAAAAATGACAAAAGATGTGCCTGAAAAGCTCTCAGTATTTCAGCAGATGTAGTATAATCAGTCTAAACATAATAACTATCATCACTATGCAATGAAGGATCTTTCTCACAAGAGAACATTTGAGACAGACAGTACAAAACTGGAAAAATTGAAGCTCTTGGTGATTCCTTTCTGTCATACTCACATATTTGGATGCCTTTTAGACTTCAAGAAACAAAGACAATTTTTTATTTAATTTTTTATCATTTCCTTTTCTCCATTTTCCCTCCGTATCAGGATTATGGGGAAAATAGTTTGCTAGTAAGTATCTCAAAGACTTAATATAAAACACAATATACAGACAGGGCATTTTACTAGTTTTTTCATGAAATATGATGGTCTCTAAAGTGGGGTGTGTGTGTCCCAGGAGATATGTGAAAATTTGAAAATCATTAAGTGGGAGGACAGATATATTAGAAAATCCATTTATGTCAATTTATATTACTTTTAGCATATTCTTTATTGTTTTCATCAGAAGAAATTCTTCTGGTGAATTCACTTACCATAACTAAAGGAACTTAACCTATAATTACTGGAAAGGGAAAATACATTGAAGGAAGATCAAGCCTAATGAAAGTTACATATGCACATATCCCCAAATTATATCCTTCCCTTTACATTACTTTTTATTTTTAGTTTCTTCTCCCTCTCCTTGAGTTAGGTTCTTATCATAGAATACCTAGGCACAAAAAAAAGATAGCACCATGTGTACTATTAATTGACCAGTTAATTCAGTAAGAGTGAGGAACAGATAAAAATGAAAAAAACACACACAAAAGTAGTGGACAAATAACGATACATCGAACACATATGTGAATATATTCATATTTATCACATCTCATTCACTCAGATATGTTGAAATATTAAAGCTCATCACTAATTTAGTAATATTTTCTGAGGAAAAATAAAGCCATTATATTCAGTGAGTATATAAATTAAATGCTGATTGGAGATATAGGAAAGCCATGTTTTCTTTTATGAAAAGACAATCATCACACAAATGACACACTAACCAATCAAGAAGATGAACAAGGCAAACTGAGGAAGGCTAGTTGCTTTCTGGGTGACTTCTTCTAAAATGCCTATCATATGTTGCTACATTTAGCCATTTGGATAGAAGGGCACAGTTTAATAGCTTAATTTACAATTATGAAAATAAAGACTAAATTAATATTTCTCTCAGAGGTATTTCCTCTGAATTGAAATAATCATAAATGTGTAGTAATAAAATTAATTTAAAATTTATGCCGGACTCTTGACAGTATATTAACTGCCTGTCATAATTCCACTCATCAAATCTTCATAAGAAAACCATGAAGGCCACACCAAATTTTCATTTTAGAGCTGGGTAAACTGAGGCAGACATGTAAATGATAGGTATCAAACTTAAGTTTGAAGAAGTGGAGTAGGTGTCTAAATCAACTCTTCATGGTCTAGAAATGCAATGCACACTCTCCATATTTTTCTGGGTAGAAACAAGTTCCCTGTGCACATACAACCCAATAGAGATCCTCTTTATCTAAAAAGATAATTGGGGTCTCCCTGCTGGAGCAAGGTGTTAAGTCTTAGCACTCTGAAGCTATCTGCGGCCACTACAGCACAAGTTCCATCCCAGGCCAGGGAATTAACCCACATGGTGCAGCAAACCTCCCCTCTCTGGCCTGCTGCTCCCCTCAGCAGTGTATTTCAGTCAATCTGCCTGTTCTGCTCCCCACTCTCTCTCTGGTGAATCCTCTCAACCCCTGTACCTCTGGCCTACACCCTACAAGCTCTTGTATGCATAAATAAATAAATCTTTTAAAAAAATAAAAAGATAGTTGCCTAACATCACTAAGGTGGAGATGAAAGAGTGCTTCCGAGTTTGGGAATTGGGCAAATGTGACCTCACAACTCCACCCTGCCTAACACACAGTTATGAAATTGAGCAGGTTGATTAACCTTCGTAAAACTCAGTTTTAGATTATTTCTTTATTGCTTATATAGAAAAGAAATAAAATAATCAGTGTTTTATTACGAGTGGCAAAGCATATTCATGTACTCAACTTAATGGCCTTGATACAGTAAATATTCAACAAAACTCAGAACATACATCTGTGTACATACACATGTATAAATGAAGACTTTGCAAGTTTAAAGTCTTTAAAATGATATTCAATGTAATTTTAAAAACCCAAATAAAAAAAAAATCAAGAGACTTACAAAATTCAGTATGCTCACAGTTGTTGACAAACACAAGAGAGTGTTCTTGCAATTAGAAAATGAAAGCATAATTAACTTATCTTTTGTTAATCAAAAAATTATAAAACACTATTTCAGCATTGAGTTCTATCATTACCTTTGTGCTTATTTAACATTTATATCCATAGAGAGTTAACATCTCTTTATTGCCTCCTTCAAAAAAGAGACTCTTGGATCCTTTTTTTCCAGTGTCACAGCAACACTCCTGCATCAATAACTTGGAGCACAGAGCTATTTGCAGAGGGAGTGGTAAAAACCCCTACTGGCATCCCCATGTGAAACTGGAAAAGGATTGAATGAAGATGCTGTGGGGACTTGTCCTCTCCCCGGAGGAAAGAGGAGATGTGAAGAGATGACCCAATACAGCCTTGTTCATTCGCAGTTTCTATGATTCCTAAACAAAGACAAAACATTGTCTCAGTGGAAAAGGGAGAAATGCTGTTTTCTGGGAAATATTTCCTTGTGTTCCTGCCCTATGTGGTCACTCTCTGGTGACTCTGCCCACAACTCCAGCAAAACACAAGGAAGAGCTTCCTTGTAGAGTGTCAAAATATTTAGGGACACCCCTCAAGGCAGGGTTAGTAGAGATAAAGATATTTTTCAGGTTTTTGTATTCTAAAATAGGAGACTTCTGAAGTCATGGACTCTTTCTGGCAAAAGGGTGTGGAAGCCCTAGACCATATCTCCTCTTTCTTCTAACCCAGTTTTGATTATGTCTGCTTGCGGGAACAGGCATAGCATAACAATGTTAATGACCAGGCTGGATGAACATGTGTTCACCTATATCCCTAAATCACATGCATTGTTGCAAACCAATGTTACCCCATTAAAATGAACACAATTTTAAAAAATTGGATTCAAGATGTTCTAATGGGTAGGGAGACATCAGCTTAGGATCATCTTGTGAACTCCATAAAATGAGACAATATCATGGCTAGAAAGAACGTTAGAGATTTCCAGCCCTCTGCTTTACAGCTTGAGAATTTCAGAGCGATTTCTTGACCCCTGAGCTCATTCTTGAGGTTCCAGCCCAAGTATCTCCTGCTTTCTGAAGCTGCCCCTGACCTCTTGTTAGTAAAGTTCATCATTTCTTCTGTAGGCCACCACTGGGACAAGCACATACTTTTAATATTACCCACTGCTTATGCGTTTCTCTTTCCATTACTTCAAACTGAGGTGAGTGACCTAGGTGAGGATCACAGCTCCCTAGAGGATCCGTGGATACTCTCCATTTTGGAAAGGAAGTATAATCTCTAAATTTGTAATTATAAACAGAATTGTGTACACAAGTCTATGTTACTTCTAGACATAGACTTTCTATGGACAGAATCCAAAGGTTGCAACAGATTCTTGAAAGAGTGTGTTACTCAGAAAGGCTAAAGGATCCACTGAGATAAACCATTAAACAACCCCATGAAAACAACTTAGTCCATGTTCCATTGAATTTATTCTCCTTTCCTATCTCAGTATTTGTCATGTAACAGGCTTTACACTTTAATTAATGAATTAAATACAATTTAGTCTCTAGTTACATGAATAATTGATGGCAAATATGTGCTATAATGTAGGTCTTATATTCCTTATAGAGGACATTTTTGTTTTTCAGATTGATTTTTTTTAAGTGATTATGTGATCAGAACTGAATTTTAACTAATACATTTCTAACTTCTATGTATGTAACCTCCATTGTTTTTATAGTTTATGACTCTGGAGATCACAGTGATAAATGTATAAAAGGAAGATTCAGTAAATGCAATTATAATATTGAGAAAAAAATCTGGAATTTCAAGCCAAAAACTAAAAACACTCAATCTCAGCTCTTTCACATCTTACCTTTGGGACTTTCTCTAAATCCTATAATTTCTAAATCATCATCTTGAGTGGATATAATTACTCAATACTGATTTTGCAAAAGTTGATTGACATGAACACAAAAGTAATATTGCAAGTTGAAGGTCTCATTAACAAATGAATTTCTTAAAGTACACCCGTGCTTAAATTGTCTATAAAACTCCTTCATTTCTATGAAAACACACTAAATTTCATCATGCTCTTTATGTTTTGTTTAAATATTGTTAATTTATTTTATCTAACCATCTTTGAGCCAATTTGCTAGTCAGTAAAAATATCTTGTCCATAAAATTTCAGAGTCAACTTTGATTAGAAGATCCTGTTGTTTGGTCTTGTAGAACACTTTCTAAATATTTTTAAACAGTGGTTTTTTTCCACTATTCAGGACCTACAAGTGGCAACATTTAAGAATAATCCTCTTGTTAATTTGGGAGTGAACACCCTACAGTGTCTCCTAGAAAAGTAGGTAACCCTCATGAAAGGTAGCAATAAATTATAAATTGTGAGCAAACATTTTTTCAGGAGTATAGGCATGGATGTCGTGTGCATCTCTGCTCCCCAGATTCTATTTAAACTTGTGAAGAAATCAATTAGCTGGGTCCGGCCCATTCTCTTTTAAGTTTACACTGCTTACTTTTCTTGAAAATAAGATATTATAATAAAGTTTCAATTTTTCTGAGTTAAGAGTGACTCCATAGAAGTATCATATTTAAGTATTATCGCAACCATATGATTTTAGAAGGACAGGTCTTTAAAAAAATGATTTTATTTTATAAGTGCATAGGACACTCAGAAAACCTCAGAAACTTGATCAGCTTCATTCAGTTTGTGAATTGCAAAAAATTCCTCCTGAATCTATGGCTAAAGAATTTTCTAATGTATTACAAGAATGCAAAGTAATAAACTAAAAAATCACATATCATTTAACATTTTTGCTTAGCACCCTTAATGGTACCCTATTCATCCAGAATGAAGATGAAGTTTTAATTAAGACCTCTGAGACTCTTTAGAGTCAGAATGTAAAAGGCATTACCTGAATCATCTCTGAATGGCTTCTGTTGAGATGTCAATAATCATTATAAAATAAAATTCACATGAATGGAATCTTTCCCTGTGGCTATTTTAAAGTTTATTCCTTATCTTTGGCACTTTGCTTGTTCATTAAAATGTACTGCAGTGAGAATTTAAATTTTATTCATTCTGCTCAAGATTTATTGTGCATCCTAAAGTGGTGTCATATCTTTGTTTATTGAAATTTTTTCAATAGTTATCAATTTTAACTATTGCACATTCCTAATCCCTGTGTTTTCGTCTTCTGAAGCCCATTGTATGAATTTGTTGGGCATTTTTATTTTAATTCACCTCTCTCTTAGGCTCCCTGAGCTATTTTCAGCATCATGTCCTCAGATCCATCTTCCCATTTACTAATTCCTTCCTCAGCTGTATCAAATGTGCATTGAATTACCTCTGCTGATATCTTAATGGTTTTGAATTAATGTATTTTATTTTTATTCTTCAATTTAAAATGTATTTGTTCCTTTGTGATACTGAGCTTTTATTGTCTACATTTCTTTTATTACTTCAACCACAAAAACCCTTAAGAAGTCAGCTTTAGAAGATCCTTTTCTTTGGTTTGTATCAGAATTTCTTTTGTCAAGAGCCTTGGTAATACACACCTAAAACAAGTTTCATATATTCCCTGATGACATGTTAAAAATTATTGTCCATCTAGAATGAATATGTTCATTTCTCAGAATCTGAAAATTGTGTGAATTGGAATGCTCCAAAAGGAGACTACAATTTTATTTTTTAAAGGAAATAACTTCAATTCACCCAGACCACAATAGAAATAAATATTCTTATAATCAAATAGGGTAGCTGGCAGATTTTTGTTTTTACTACATGTTGCTATGAACATAGCTCCTTGAAGACCCTATCATTATCTATTATTAGTTTCACATTTTCTGTTCCTGGTACATGTTGAAACAGATCTGTGAATGAATCAACTATGAACTCACCAATGAAGGTAAAGTTCAGGTCGTATGCTTTGCTTTCTACTTTTTAGTAATATCTTTATCTCTGATTTCTAACATTTTTATAAGCATAATATCTTATATTTTGTTATTTTCCACTGTTTGGTTTTTGCTACTTTTAGCAGGAGAAGTTTCTAATACCTTACTCCACCATGTCTGACTCACACAGTCCCTACTCCATGATTCTTATAAAGCAAGATGATTAGTCCATGTATTCAGCTCAAGTTATATCCTTTGTTTTAGACAACTCAGTTAACATTTCAGGGACCCAAGGAAATAATTTTTGTCACTTTACTCACAGGGTGCTGTCTGTAGTCAAGTGATGTAAAAGTAAAATTATACGTACAAGTACCTTGGATGGTACAAGTTATGGCACAAATAAAAAGAACTCTTATAACTGGTTTTGATTATTTCATATTAGAAACATATTGGAAACCTTATATTCATCCAACAAAGTATAGTGGCTATGATTATAAACAATGGGTTTTGGGTTTATATTCTGTCCAACATTTATAAGATGAAGAAACTCGAATAAATTGCTTATTGCCCATGCTTATAAAATTAGAGAAAATAAAAGCACCTACTTTGAAAGGTAATTTGAGGACTACATACGTTAATATTCACACTCTCCTTAGAACAGCATATGTAAAGACAATTCACAGATAGGCTGGTTTGGTCAGTGAAAATACAGAAATTTCAAGTAAACATTCAGAAATTTTTAATCAGCCTGACAGTAAGCTTAAGTCAGTAAAAACTAATAATAATCACAGGCATGCATTTTTATTTCACTACTATACAAGTTTATATTATTTGGTAAAAAAATCCTTATCACAAATAATTTTAGAAGCACTAATTTAGAATCTGCCACAGAAGCAATTGCTATTTGTTACTATAATTATTGCTATTACAGGTGAATATGAAAATAGTCATTGAGCAATCTCTATATAAATGGGACATTCTACCATTCTTTGTAGAAACTATGAAAAAATAAGGGTGGGTTTTCCTTTTGTGAGTTGACAATCTCTCAGATGCCCATAACAGTGAGATATTTCTCATAGAAAGAAGAAGAAAGTGCTTCCACCTAAGGTTGAATAGTGTTTAACTGAGACTGATTTCTTAACAAAACCACAAAATATCCTTTTTTGCCTAGTGTCTTGGAAAAGTCACAGAGTGAAGCATATGCTTCCAAAATAACAAAGGAAATCTGGAGAGGGAAAAAAAGATACTCTATCTAGAGATGATTAGGGAATGCTAGAGAGTCAACATGGCGTGAAGGACATTGCCATTTCTGAGAAAGGAAAGCTTGAAGGAAGGACACAAAAATATCACCTCCTCCCCTCCTGGGCCAGTGAGCAAGAAAACAAGCAAAGATCTAGATCTCAGACACTATGGCAAGTGGAGAAGAACCCATCAGACTATTGCTCTTCCCCCAACCATGTTCTTGATGTTCCATCCACCACTTGTGACAATCAGCAAAACCACTCTCTAAAATGCTCGTTTTCCCTTTGTTACAACTGACTCTCAAGTGATCAAGGGGAATTGACCTTCAGAAATATTAAATCTAGAATGTTGGCCCTTTTGCTCCTCTAAACTTTTACATGTAAAAAAAAAAACAAATGATGGGTATTTTGTGAAAACAGTGTGGTGATATCGGAAGTCCTGAGGACACTGGGATGAGTGTATTGAAGAATGACTTAATTCTAACCACACACACTTAACTGCAACAGCAACAAGAAGGATACTAATAGTATTTTTAATTCTAATAAAGCAGTCATCTACCAAGCACCTATTAAGTCAGAAACTCTAATATATGGCATCATTTTAGACTAGAACAATGATGTGTTAGTTGGGCATCATTTTAGACTAGAACAATGATGTGTTAGTTGGTATTTCTAACTTCATCTTATAGTTGAAGAAACTGGCTTCAGAGGTGAGTAGTATGTCCATGGTTACAGAGTTAGCAATTTGATCCTGGATCTACCAGATACCCAAGCTGATATTCTGATGGTATTTTAGCAATGGTACCCTAATTGTTCCTTTGTAGCCTAATGGAAGCCTTTGACACAGCATTTGTTAAATGAAGATCAAAGTAAAGTTGATGACAACAATGGACAAAGAAAATAATAATGTTAATAATAACAATAATTTCTGCAAACTTTTGTTGATAGCTTTATGTGCCAGATGCTTGTTGAACACATTTTCCTACATTCCCTCACATAACCTCATACCAATAAGTTCAGTATTATTATTCACATCTTAGGTATGGCGAAATGAAGCCATTAATTCAATTGGTAAATGGTAGATCTGGGAAATTCAGTCCAGCTGGTGAAATTACCAACACTATAACATAGAAACTCTCCAAAATCCACTTTATCATCCTCACACTATAAACTTCTTGCACTGCTCAATGGCACACACATGCACAGTTTTGGGCATATGAGATGCATTGTTTTTCCAAATATATCATCACATTTGCCTTCATGCCTTTGCTCATAGGGTTCTTTTCTTTTACAATCAATTCCACCTTTACTAACCTGTCAAATACTACTTATTTCATATAAAGATTTATGTATGAAGATGCTCACTGCAGCATTCGTCATAATAGTAAGCATTTAAAAATGATCTAATTATTTACCAGGAAGGGATTGGAGTAAACATTTCAAATTCCATACAATTATTCTGAAAATCTTGAAATTATACTTTCTAATAATATTAGAAACACATTAGAAACATACAAAAATGGTCACCATATGTGCCTAAAGAAGGAAATAAAATGTTGAGTTCAAAAATAACTTTTAAAAAAAGAAAGGGATAAAATTAGAAGTGACTATTTTCATTATTACACATAATGTGCCACTATATTTATTTTCCTCATCCTGATAAATGATATTTATAAAGGTTTTTTTTTTTTGAAGAGAATATTGAATGAAGGATAGCTGTCACTGTTCTAACAGAGCAGAAGTAAAATTATCCCCTGGAATTTTGAACTCCTTAAACTGTTGAATTAATAGGATGAGAAATGGTAACTGTACAAGACTAGATAGTGGCTCCGGATTATCAAGCGGAACCCTGCCGCTGATGCACAGTGTTTCAAGAAGGACCATATAAGGTGGGCACTGATTTACCATGGTACCCATTTTAATAATGGTCTAGTGTCAGCTGTTTTTATTGAAATAGAAATGGGATGTTTTTAAGATTTGGTTCTTTTGCAAAAAGTATAGGGATGGCCCAACCCCGAGTAAAGAACTTAGAACAAATGAGTTGCTCTTAGACGGGAGGTGAGATATAAAAAAGAGGTGGTAGCAGGAAGGTCTATTAACAATTTAGACTTCGTGATAACTGAAACATTGGACAAAAACATGGATGAACATGATATGTATTTTCTAAATTTTTTTATCCCAGGTTTCATGTATGAAGAGTGCTTGTTGTGACTAAAAGATATTACCAATATGTTCGTTCTAGGTGAAAATGTGACTCAAATCACACCACCTCATGAAGACACACCTATCATCAGGACATATCATTTCCCAGTAACCAGCCATATAGACATTTCAACAGTTTTGTGTGCCTTTCTAATCATTTCATAAATCTATATGTATACACATTAAATCATATTTATTTTATGTGTGTACTCTATAACCTATGCATTTTTTCTTAAAAACACATGAACAATTTTCATTTTTTACTTGAAGTAATGTCCTTTAGTACTAATAGGATATGCCATAAATTTTACTATAATAATTCATATATATAACTCCTAATCTGACTTGTTTCTACCCTGCCATGAGGTAAACTGTATCCCATCCCAATTCGTACGTTGAAGCCCTACACCTCTCCACATGGAATGGTATTGGAGATGGGACCTTCAGGAGATAATTAGTTTTAGATGAGTGAATAGGTAGTCCTCATGATGAAATTATTGTCTTAAAAGAAGGATTCTCTCACCCCCACTCCTTCACACACACACACACACACACACACACACATCTGAAGACACAAGAAGAATGCAATTTTATGCAATCCAAGAAGAGGAAATTTCACTAGGTCTCAACCCATGCTGGCACCCTGTTTTTGGACTTCAATCTCTGTTTTTTAAGTAACCACCCTATGCAATTTTGTCATAGTAGCCCAAACCCACAAATACATGCCCCTTCATTTTCAAGTGTATATTTCTCTTTAAAAGCTTTTGGTTTAGTTTTATCTCTTGTATATATAAGATTGTTGAATATTTCTTAACTATTAGAATTAGCTTATTTTTACTAAATTAATTTAATCCAGTCATATTTAATTATTGATATAGTTTAAGTTATTCTTGCCATTTAATTAGTATTTTTCATCTCACATGCTTTTTTAGCATTATTTTCATGTTATATCTTGTCTTTCACCATTTCTTGGATCATTAAAGTTTTCTTTATTTCATTTTTCTAAAATTACATAAAATGTATACTTTGTTTTCTTTAATGGTTATCCTACCAGAAGTATGAAACTTATTTCAACTTTCATTTTTCTATTGTATCTTATTCACTCAAGGTCAGAAGACAACATAATTTCAAACTTCTCTTATCACTGCTTTATCTGTTTTAAATTAGAAATACGTGTTTGTTTTTTAAACATTTACATATCCAATATGATTTAAATGTCATAACTAATAGTTCATTGCGACAACTTCATCTTAAATCTTTCATCTTCTTGTCCTTGAATTCATTTTGTTTGTATTTTTCTTCAAACTATCTTTTACAAAGATCTTGTGAGTATTAAGTATCTTGCATCCTGGTATGCTACAAATTGTATGTGTGTGTTTATGTGTTCAATGGTAAAATCTTAGGAGGATACATAAATTATCAGAAACTTTCCCATCTTGCAAGATGGTGGATGAAAAAGCTGAAAAGGTGGCTATTAAAGAGAAGAAGTGAAGCCAAGGAAGTGGATGCTGGTGTCGAGGTTAAGAAGGCCAAGGCCAAAACCTCTAAGAAGAGGAAGTTCCACTGCAGCCAAAATCCTATCCTAGTAGGAGGAATTGGCTGATGTTCCTGATCTGCTATGTATTCCAGAAAGGCCAAATAAGGAAGGAAGTTTTCTACAGCAAAATGCAGGATTGTAAAGAAATATAGGGAGAAGGGTCTTGCTATAGTCACTAAACTATTTGGTGGTGAGAAGAATGGCAGTACTGGAGAGGCGACACATCACACAATGCCTACATATTATCCTACTGAAGATGTTTCTGGAGCTGTTGAGTCACAGCAGAGAACCCTTCAGTCAGCATGTGAGACAAGTGCGAGCTGGCATCACGCCTGGGACCATTCAGATCACTCTAGCGGGGCATCCCAGGATGCATCCCAGGAAAATGGTTTTCTTGTAGCTACTGGATGGTGGTTTCCTACTTATGACTGGATCTCTGGACCTCAATTGTGTTCCCCTGCACAGAACACACCAGAAATGTGTCATCGCCACATCTACCAAAATTCTTATAAAAAAACATCGTACTGATTCTGACTTCAAGAAGCAGCAGCTGCTGAAGCCCTGACACAAGGAAGAGAAGATCTTCACCACAGAGAAGAAATACCAGGTTACAGAGCAGTGCAGGGTTGATCAGAAAGCTGTGGACTCAAAAAAATACACTTTTTGCCATAAAGCAAAGCTGTTGATTAGCTCCAGGGCTACCTCTGCTCTGTGTTGGCACTCACCAAAGGAATTTACCCTCACTAACTGGTGTTCTAAGTTTCCTACAAAGATTGTAATTAAATAATGATCATTTTAAAAACGATGAGAGAAAATGCTATTTTTTCTTTGCCAAGTCTATGTATCGTATGTCTTCATTGGTATTTGTATTTAGCATTTTTTTGCTGTAGTATTTTTTTTTAGATCAAAGTCTATATGATTTAGAGGTATAGGTCCACACCTTCAGATGTATGTTACCACATGACAACCAAAGAACCCATATTCACTATACTGAAGGTGGGTGGTTTGCACCCTGGCTCTATTATTCTTTGGACAATAGAACTTCTTCAGGTGCACAGGGTTCAGCAATAACCCTTCTCATGAGTGGTTGTGAAGTTTGCATGATCCAATGACTAGAGAGCACTTTGTGTGTGTGTCCCCGGTAGCTTTCAATTATGGCATCCTCCACTTTTCTGTGTCATCCCATAATTCTCTATTGGTTTCCGTGAATTACCATCCTTATCTTAACAATGATTGCTCAATTCTGTGCCAAAGGAGCACACTGACCATCTATGTAATTGCCTCAGATTATTCTTTCACATGTCCCCAAAGTTTCAGCCAATTTACTCTCCAATTCTCACCCGTGATCCTCCTCAAAGGTAATATTTTTTCATTCTTTTCCCCATGCTGTGGTCTTCTTTCTTTTTAACATTCCTCCTATTACTTCTATTACCTAACAGTAGAAATATGAAGAAATTTTTGTTAATTTAGGTTTCTATTTATTGAATGTTTTAGTATAATTTGTTAAAGACTAACTAATGAATTTGTGTGAGATTCATTATAGTAACATTAACCTTACGATGTTTATTAGTTTTTAATGATAATAACAGTAGACTATCTTAGCTCGTTCTACTGCAAATTTCCAGTAATTCTAGAGAGAAGTAATTCCAAATCATAATTTGGCAGAGGTTGTGCATTTCTCTGCTGACTTTCAACACCACAATATTTATGACTTCGGATGTTTTGGGGAACACAGATTATGTCAATATATTTGCCTCATGCTCCCTAAAATCATATTTCTATAGGCACAAAATTTGTTACTCCACCAGTGTGTATCCCCTGAACACATGATTTCACTCAATACTGAGCATAAACCAGGAGATACAAAGTAATACATAAAGTAAAACTGGTAATTTTATGCAGGAAACTGTGCTAGAGAAACAAGAAACAGCTATTTTTAAAAGTATGACTATTTGGTAAGGCTGAGAGAGAGGATAGTCATTATAAAACTCACCAGGGATTGAATGACATTTTTTATAACTTTGCTCCATATTTATCAAAATTCTTTATTAATATTAAAAAGGATCCATAACTCAGAGCCAAACTACCTCCATGTCATGGATGTGCTGCCTTCCCTCTTGGGCTCAGGCTTGATTAGTTGTCTGGAAAATATTTTCTAAAGATGGCCACAATATTTCCTAATGACACGCTCTTGTCAGACCTTTCCTCATCTCTCTAATAGGTGGTGTCTATGCCCTTGGCCCTCTCAACCAATGTATCAGAAGTAGCATCATGTGATGGCCAAGGTCCAGGAGAAGCCCCGTAGCTTTGTTTTTCTTCAGAAATCTACCTTTTAAGTCCTGAGTGCACATGTTGGAACATCAGCTTTCTTGAAGCACTATGCTGAAGAGAACACACAGAAGCCCCAGGGATGCCCAGAAAGAGAAGCAGAGCAACAGAGGGCCAAGAAACCCTAGTTGTTCTGCTCCCAGCTGTTTAGCTATTCCATTTGTGTAACTAATCAAGCACTCGCATTTTCTGGCTTCTATCATTATCTGGCTATTAAAACACAAGTGACCACAAATAAGAATTAGTAGGTAAAGCTTATTATTTTATGTCATTGAATTTTTAATGTTTTGTATGAAAATCATTTGGGTACATAATTGAAAAGTTTCCCTCAAATACTTATACTCTACAAATGTTTATAAAGGATTTACATAAAAAATGGAATGCCAGACTAAGGTAGGTGTTTGGGCAACTTTTGAAAGACCATTGCTTCTACCAAGAACAACTACAAAAGCTGGATGAGAAACAAAAAGTTAAAATGAACAGTTTAAGGACCAGAGAGAGAAACCAAGGCAGCCAGAATATGAGAAATGGAGAGTCTGGGAAGAAAGAAGTTTTGCTGAGAAGAGCTGCAAGCCAGAAGACCTCAACAATAACTACAGAAAGAAATTAAAGGTTTTAGTGTGAAATGCTATTGTTGTGGGAAACTGGGTAAAATGAACAGAGCATCTCTGCCTAGGAATCTACAACTATCTTAAAACAAAAGCGTGACAAAATAAATTTGATAAAACTCTAACATATTTGACAAGAGATAAAGTCACAAAATATCAATATCAGAAACACTTCCAGAGTCCATTTCTGTTTCCAGAATATAAGAAATTTAGGAAGCACCACTCAATCCTACCAACAAATAAAGAGCTGAGCAAACTGAAATATCAATGCTTTTCATATCCATCGAGGAAGTGGGGTCACAGGGAAAAATATTGACTCCAAAATTGTAGAACAAGAAATATAGATCAGAGAATGACAACTTACAGAATCAGAGACTTGTGAGCAAAAACCATAGGAACAGTGTTTTGGTAAGAAAACATAAACTGTAATTGATGAACTGTTGGAAGTTTAGAGTACACAGCATGAAAGTTAAAAACTCCAAGGAGACCCAAAATAGAGAGCCCTCAGGAGTTTTAACACCAGGAGTTTTACCAGGTCCTAAGAGTGAATATCAGAGAAAAACCCCTCATGCTTCCAACAGTGGAAGGAGGAAAAGGACCATTTTGAAATAAACCAGAGCATCTTTGCTTTTACCAAAGCCAGCCCTTAGCAGAAACTATTTTACTGTAGTCTAATCGGCAGGGTTTCCATCAGAGCTAAATACCAGTTTGAGCTACTTTTTTTTTAAAGATTTATTTAATTATATTTGACATCATTTGTAGTCCCCAGGGAATCCTCACCACCATATCACCCGTGCACCATCACCTCAGTCCCTTGTGCTCTTTCTGCCCTCATCTGATCTCTACCCCGTCCCTACCTCCCCCCACCCCTAAATGATCCCTTTGGTTTGTCTTTGCCTTTTGTTCTTGTGGTTTTTGTTTGTTTTTGCCTGTAATTGTTCATTTCCTTGAGCTCTCTCATTATTATTTTTTGTAGTTGTTGTTGCTTTACATTCCTCCTAAGTGAAGCCATCCAATATTTTTCTCTTACCTTCTGACTTATTTCACTGAGTATAATTCCTTCTAGCTACATCCATGTTTCTATAAATGGCTCTAGCTTATAATTTTTGTCACTGAATAGTATTCCACTGTGTATATGTACCACATCTTCTTGATCCAGTCATCTACTTTTGAACATTTGGGTTGTTTCCAGGTCTTGCCAATTATAATAGTGCTGCAATAAACATGGGGGAGCAGGTATTCTTTTGGATTGGTGTTTTGGGGTCCTTTGAGTAGATACCTAGGAGTGGGATTGCTGGGTCATATGGTAGCTCTATTTTTAATTGACTGAGGAACCTCCATATGGCCTTCCATAGTGGTTGGATTAACTTTCATTCCCACCAGCAGTGTAGCAGAGTTCCTTTTCCTCCACATCCTCACCAACATTTGTTGTTTTTTTTGATATGGGCCATTCTTACTGGTGTAAGGTGGTATCTCATTGTGGTTTTAATTTGCATTTCCCTGATTATGAGGGATATTGAGCGTTTTCTCATGTGCCTGTTGGCCATTTGCATGTCCTCTTTGGAGAAGTGTCTTTTAAGTTCTTCTGCCCATTTTTTTATTGAATTGTTTACTTTGTTTTTCTTGAGTCTTGTGAGTTCTTTGTGCATCTTTGTGATCAGTCCCTTGTCAGTTGTATGGGGTGCAAAGATTTTTTTCCCAGTCAGTTGGGTGTCTCTTCAGTTTGGTTAATGTTTCTTTTTCTGTACAGACACTTTTTAACTTGTTGTAGTCCCATCTATTTATCTTCTCTCTCATTTTTATTGCTTTGGAGGATGCATTTTCAAAGGTATTACTGAGATGTACGTAGCATTTTACCTATGTTTTCTTCTACATATTTTATGGTTTCAGATCTTAAATTCAAATCTTTTATCCATTTTGAGCTGATTTCTGTACATGCTGTGAGGTAGTGGTCTAGTTTCATTTTCTTGCATGTGGCAAACCAGTTTTGTCAGCACCATTTATTGAATAAGCTGTCTTGTTCGATTGCACATTCTTTCCTCCTTTGTCAAAGACCAGGTGTCCACATATGTGTGGTTTTACTTTTGGTCTTTCTATACAGTTCCATTGTTCTGTGTGTCCCTTTGTCCCAGTACCAAGCTGTTTTAATTATTATTGCTTTGTAGTAATGTTTGAAGTCTGGGAGTGTGATACCTCCAATTCCTTTTTCTTAGTCAGGAGAGTTTTGGCTAATCTAGGTTTTTTTGTGTCTCCATATGAATTTCATCAATATTTGTTCTATTTCTTTGAGGAATGTCATTGAGATTTTTTATTAGTATTGCATTGAATCTGTAAATGACTTTTGGAAGGATGGCCATTTTGAAAATATTGATTCTTCCTATCCAAGAGCAAGGGATATCTTTTCATTTCTTCATTTCTGTTCTATTTCTTTTAGCAGTGTTTTATACTTTTCTCTATATAATTCTTTTGCTTCTTTTGTTAGGTTCATTGCCAAGTATTTGATTTTTTTGGCCTCAATTGTAAAAGGAATGTTTTTCTTGATTTCTTCTTCTTCAGATTGGTTGTTTGTGTATAGGAAGGCTACTGACTTTGTGCGTTAATCTTGTAACCTGCTACTTTGCTAAACTGGTTGATTGTTTTAATTAGATTTTCTGTAGAGCTTTTAGGGTTCTCCAAGTATATTATTATATCATCTGCAAATAGTGATAGTTTTACTTCTTTCCCTATTTGGAATTCGTGTATGTCCTTTTCCTATCTTATTGCTCTGGCTAAGACTTCCAGTACTATATTTAACAGCAGTGGAGAGAGTGGGCATCCTTGTCTTGTTCCTGATCTTAAGGGGAATGCTCTCAGTTTTTCACCATTGAGGATTATATTGACTGTGGGTTTGTCGTATATAGCTTTTATCATGTTGATATATGGTCCTTCTATCCCAAGGGTTTCAAGAGTCTTCATCATGAATGGATTTGAACTTTGTCAAATGCCTTCTCTGCATCAATAGATATGATCATGTGGTTTTTATCCTTCCTTTTGTTGATGTGTTAGATATTGATTTTTGGATATTGAACCATCCTTGTGCCTCTGGGATAAATCCCACTTGGTCATGATGTATTATCCCTTTGATGCATTGCTGGATTTGGTTGGCTAGGATTTTATTGAGGATTTTTGCATCAGTGTTCATTAAAGAGATTGGCCTGTAGTTCTCTTTCTTTGTGTTGTCTTTGTTTGGTTTTGGTATTAGTGTAATGTTAGCTTCATAGAACGTATTTAGTAATATTCCTTCTTCCTCAAATTTTTGAAAGAGTTTGTGTAGGATAGGTACTAGTTCATTTCTGAATGTTTGGTAGAATTCATTGGTGAAGTCATCTGGTCCTGGGCTTTTGTTTTGGGGTAGTGTTTTGATTACTGCTTCAGTCTCACTGCTTGTAATTAGCCTGTTTAGGAGTTCTATTTCTTTTTTGTTTAGTTTTGGATGAATATATTGTATCAGAAACTTTTCTATCTCTTCTAAATTGTTGAGCTTGTTAGCATATAACTGTTCATAGTATTGTATGATTATTCTTTTAATCTCTTCTGAGTTTGTTGTGATTTCCCCTCTTTAGTTTGTGATCTTATTTATTCATGTTTTCTCCCATTTTTCCTTTGTTAGTCTGGCTAGAGGTTTATCTATTTTGTTTATTTTTTCAAAGAACCAACTTTTGGTTTCATTGATTCTTCAGATATTTTTAAATTTCTATTTCATTTATTTCTACTTTAATTTTTATTATTTCCTTTTGTCTAGTAGCTTTTGGATTCTTTTGTTGTTCTTT
The DNA here is from genome assembly GCA_019455555.1 of Galemys pyrenaicus. Taxonomy (NCBI): domain Eukaryota; kingdom Metazoa; phylum Chordata; class Mammalia; order Eulipotyphla; family Talpidae; genus Galemys; species Galemys pyrenaicus. Next base: position 12,532,702 of record JAGFMF010011709.1, read on the forward strand.
TTCTAGTTTGTTAAGTTGGGCAATTAGATTGTTTCTTTGAGTTTTTTCTAAAGATTTATTTATTTATGTATACAAGAGCTGGGGTACAGACCAGAGGTGTGGGAGGTGAGAGGATTCACCTGAGACAGAGCAGGGAACAGAACAGGGAGATGGACTGAAAAATACTGCTGAAGGGAGCAGCGGGCTAGGCAGGAGAGGTCTGTTGGGCCATGTGGGCCCCCTCCAAGGCTGGCAGCAAGGATTGAACTCGTGCCTCAGTGACTGTGGTTTGCTTCCTAGTGCACTGCTTAATCCACTGTGCCACCAGGGAGGACCTTTTTTCTTGTTTGTTGACGTGAGCCTGGATTGCTATAAACTTCCCCTCTTGTTACCACTTTTGCTGCATCCCATACATTCTGGAATATGCTTTCTTCATCATCATTCAATTCGAAGTATTTTTTAATTTTCTCTGCGATCTCCTCTACATTCCATTGGTCTTCCAGTAGTGTGGGTTTCAATCTCTATGATGTGGGTGGGTTTCTTGTCTTTTTTTCATGATTAATTTATAGTTTGATGTTTGATGCATTTATGGTCAGAGAATATAATTGGAATGATTTTTATTTCACTGTATTTGTTGATGTTGGTCTTGTGGCCCAGTAGGTGGTCAATTCTAGAGAATGATCCATGTGCACTTGAGTAAAAAGTACATTCTGATTTTTTTGTGTGTAGTTTCTATATATGTCTGTTAAGCTCATGAATTCTAGGTCTTTATTTAGGGCTCTGGTTTCTTTATTTTTTGTCTTGTTGATCTGTCTTTTGATGACAGTGGAGTGTTGAAGTCTTCTACTATATATGTATTTTCTTTAATGTTTTCTTTCAGAGATGACAGTAATTGTCTCATATATTTTGGTGCTCCTTCATTTGGTGCATATATATTGATGAATGTTATGTCTTCTTGATGTATTGTGCCCTTGATCTTTATGTAGTTTACTTCCTTGTCTTTTTTTTACCTTTTATAGTTTGAAGTCTATTTTGTCTACTGTAAGTATGGCTGTTCCTACTTTCTTTTTTGGTCCATTATCTTGTAGGATTGTTTTCCAACCTTTTACTTTCAACCTATGTTTGCCTTTTGTGTTTAAATGTGTTTCCTAGAGACAGCAGAAGGTTGGCTTGTGGTTTTTAATCCAGCCTGCTACTCTGTGTCTTTTTACTGCTGAGTTTAGTCCATTTACATTTAGAGTTAAAATTGATATGCTGGCACCTGTATTTACCATTTTGTCTTTTTGTGGTTTGTTTTCCTTTGCCTTATCTTGTTCCTCTTATTTCTTCTTCTGTTGATTTTGGTTTTACTGCTTCTTGTAGTATTTTTGGAGTGGGGGTTTGGTCGTGCTGAATTTCTGGAGTTTCTATTTGTCTGGGAAAGTCCATATTTTTTCTTCATATATGAAGGAAAGCTTTGCAGGATAGAGAATTCATGGTTGGCACTTGTTGTCTTGCAGTTTTTTGAATATGTCCCTTCATTCTCTCCTTGCCCGCAGTGTGTCTTCAGAGAAGTCTGATGGGTTTCCTTTTATATGTTAGTTGTTTCTTCCCCCTTGACAGTTTCATTATTGTCTCTTTGTCCTGGATTCTTGGGAGCTTTACTAGTAGTCTTGCTGTATTTCTCTTTCTGTCATAAAAATTTGGGGTGCGACTTGCTTCTTGTATTTCTATTTCATCTCCTTTTTTAAGCTTGGGAAATTCTCTTCAATTATCTCCTTAAATAGATTTTTCATTTCCTTTATTTTTCTTGGCCCCCTCTGGGATTCCAATAATTATTATATTTCCTTTTTTAATGGTGTCAGAGAGAACTCAAAGTGTTTCTTTGTTTTTTTCCCTGTCCTCTGACAGGAAAGGAAGTTCCTTTGAACTTCCCTGTCCTTTTCTATTTTGGTTCTTCGTATTTCTGTGTCTTCGGGAGTACTAATTCTTTCTTCCACTTCATCAATTCTGTTTCTACTGCTTTCCTTATGTTCCTTTAATTCCTCCACTTTCTTTTTTAATGGCTCATTTTCATTCTTTAGTTCATTGATTATTGTTATATCATCAATTATTTTATTTATTTATTTTATTAACTTTTTAGAATTTATATATATTTGACATCAATTTTAATTTCCATGTATTCCCCATCACCATATCACCAGTGCATCATCACCTCAGTTCCCTGTGTTCCCATCTGCCCTCAACCCTCTCCCTCTTCCCTCCCCACCAAGTGTTCCCAATTTGTCATTGTTTTTTCATTTTTGGTTTTTGTGTCTTTATTGTTATTATTATTATTATTGTTCTTATTCCTTTCCTTGATCCTTATTTGGTTGATCTTTCTGCTTTTGCAGCGTGATGGTTCTGCTAAGCCAGTCCTTAGCAGAAGCTATTTTACTATAGCCTAATCTGTTAGGTTTTCATCAGAGCTGAAATAGCAGTTTGAGTTACTTCTAACTTTCTAGAACCATCAAACCATTTTGTTTCACCTAAGAGGGTGAAAAAAATAGAAGGCACCCTAAAAGGCAAACAATTAAAAAACCTACAGTTTGGAAAGACTGAATAAGCATAAGAAAAAGAGTCGCCTTTGGTAAGGATGCCAGACTTTTTAAATGAGGAATTAAAATAAATATAATCTCCATAGTAAAGACTAATGGAAAGAAATGTAGATGGCATGCAAAAACAGATGAATAGCATAAGCAGAGGATGGGAATTCTAAGAAAGAATCAAGAAGAAATGCTTGTTACAAAAGATAAAATATTATTACAGAAACAAAGAATGCCTTTGATTGACTTAGTAGACTGGCCATGGCCTAGGAAAGAACCTCTGAGTTTGAGGATCTAGCAATAGAAATTTTCAAAAATGAGAAACAAAGAGCAAAATGACCATGGATAGAAAGAGCAGAATATCAAAGGTGTGGGCCAACAACAAAATGCAAAACATATGTGACAGGAATATTAGAAAGAGAACAAAGAACAAAGTAACAGTCATGTTTGAAGCTATAATGACTGATAATTTCCCCCAATTTATCTCACGCACAAAATCACAGATCCAGGAAACTCAGAGCACCCCTAGCAAGATATTACCAAAAACAATCTGTAACTTAAACATATCATATTCAAATTAAAAATAACAGATAAAGAAGACATCGTGAAGGAAGTCAGAATAAAACCAAACTTTACCTATAAAGGAAAAAATATTATAATTAAATCAATTCCCTTAAAAAATACGCAAACAGGAGGAGAGTGAGGTGAAATACTGAAAATGCTTTTTAAAAAGACATCTTTACACTGTGAAAATTTCCTTCAAAAGTGAAAAAGAAATAAAACCTTTCTCATACAAATAGCAACATAAACTGGAAGTTTGTTGCCAAAGGACCTGCCTTAGAGGAAACATCAAAAGACATTCTTCAGAGAAAAGCAAAATGGCATGTCAGAAAACAGCATAAACCTAAAGAAAATAAAGACATCCTTTACTTTTCTATTTACATCTATGTAAACTAAAAACTTCTCTCTACACAAAAACATACACACAGTATTCTATAGTCACTTCATTCATAATTATCAAAAGCTGAAAGCAACCAAAATGTCCTGAAGTAGCTAAATAGAATAATAATTGTGGTATGTCTAGATAATGGAATATTACTGAACACTGAAGAGAAATGAGTTATCAGGTAATGAAATTACATGGAGGAAATATAAATGCTATCACTAAGTGACTGAAGTCAATTTTAAAGACTACATACTCTATGGCTTTCTGGAAAACATAAAACTGTGGAAACAGTAAAAAGATCATTCAGTATCAAGGATTCAAGGGGTAAAAAAAGATAATAGCGTACAGAGGACTTTTTAAGGCAGTGCAACTATTGTCTATGATGGGACAGTTGTGAATGTGATGTGTCTGTCAGATGTTATATCTATCATAAACTTCAGAATGTACAGTACCTAAAAAGAACATTCGTGTAATCTAGGCTCCTTGGGTGATGACTATATGCCCATGTAGATTCATAGATAGTGACATTGCTCTGGCCCAAGTGGTAGTAAAGGAAACTATATGTGTGTGAGGGGAGCAGGTATATGAGAACTCTATGTATTTTTCACTCAATTTCACAGTACACCTGCAATTGCTCTAAAAATTAAACTTACTCATTAACAAGTGAAAGTGAACATAACAGTAAATGCCACATAAATAAGAAATTCGCTGTATTACTTTTGTAGATGAAAACAGGACTTACTGAAGCTAACATTAAAAAAAAGCAAAATATAAAAAACCCCGCCACATTCTTAACTGAAAACATCACAAATAAATTAAAGGACCAAACAACTTCATTCTTGAAAACATTATAGAAAACACCAAACATGATCAAACTCTTCCCAAGAACACAGAAATAAGGAACATTTGCCAACTTGTTTCATGGTCCCAGCATGAACTTCACACAAAACCTGACAAAAACCATGCACAAAAGAGAAAAGAAGTTATAAGCCAACATCTCCATGAATATGCATGCAAGAAATCTAAACACAGATGAGAAAATTAAATCCAGAAATATAAAAAATGTCATATTTTGATCACACTGAATTCATTTCAAGATTGAAATGTTGGTTTAATATTTGAAATAATAATGAATTAACAGGGCAGATTAAAACCATATGACTATCCCAATCAATACATAATATTCTTTTATTAAATTCATCACCAATGATAAGCCTATGACAAAATAAAAAAAAGGAACTATCCTAATCCTCTGATAAGATATAGCTACCAAGAAACATTTACATCTTATTTAATTGCTAAGTATTAAAGATATATTTCCCTTGAAGTTGCTATGTTTGGATATCTAGTTATAGAACATTTATTCAATAGTTTGATATCATTACATAAACAGCAAAGCAGGAAGAATAAATGAGATGTGTAAAGCATTGACAAAAAAATGCAACTTTCATTGTTTATATGCAGCTTCATTGTGTATGTTTAACATGGAATGGAATTCTACAGAAAAAAGCCAGATGTAATAACTGAGCATAACACTGTTAGGTATAAGATGATATATAAAATTTAATGGTTGTTTCTATTCATTAGTAACAACAAAAATAAATTGAATATTTAAAAAAATTTCATTTAGCCCCCAAATATCAAATGATTCAGATAAAAATTAATAAGTCATTTTATGCTCCTACACAAAACATTATAAAATATTATAATGATATTATTTTAAAGATCTAAATATACTAAATATATACCAACTCTATTTGGTAGAAGATTTATTAACATTTTAAGCCAAAGATGTTTCAATTCTCATCACGATTTTTGTGCAAGGACAGATATATAGACAAATGGAACATAGAGAATACCAAAAATATTGTCATCATTTATAATAAAATACTGTGGTAGTGCAATATAAAAAGGAAAGCCATTTGGATAAGTTTCCCATCATTAATTGCATATACTATGAAAAAGTTACTTTAACACCTTTTATATACAAAATTTTTCCAGATGTACCTGAGATCTAAAATTAAAAATAAAAGTAACAAAACTTTTAAAAGAAAATGTGGAGAAAAGTTTTCAATATTTTGAACTTGGCAAAAATTTTAACAAGAACCGGAACACATACAACAGTCACTCACCATGAAATGAAAGATTGATAGATGAGATTTAATCAAAATTAATATTAAGAGAGCTAGAATGCACATAATGGAGGAAAATATTTGTAATCATACATCTGGAAAAAAAATTGCATCCAAAATATATAAATGAATGTTATACATTAACAAGACAAATATGATACAGTACAAACACATCAAAGGACTTAAAATGACATTTTACAAAAAGGAGTATCCAAGTGGCCAAAAACCATAAAAAAATATGTTTTCTTATAATTAGTTATTATCAAAGAAATGCAAATCAAAACATTACTGACCCACCCTTTCACAACTACCTTGATGACTAAAATCCTAAAAAAATCTGACAATGTCAAGCACTGGTACAGAAACGAAGTAAGAGGATAGATCATACAATGTTAATGTTAACTGCATGGTAATATCAAATAAAACTGAGTAGACACACAATACATCTGAAAAGGGGCTGATACCTAAGATCTGTAAAGAATTCATACAATTCAATAACAGGAAAAGAAATAACCCAATTAAAAAATGGGCAGAAGAGCTAAATAAATATTTCTCCATAGAAGACACACACAGTTGGCATAAAGGGATATGATAAATGCTCATAATTACTAGTCATAAGGAATGCAAACCAAAACCATAAGGAGCTACCACTTAACACCTGTGAAACTAACCTAGGTCAATAAGCAGAAACGAGTTGCCAGAGAGTGGGGGTGGGGGTGAGGAAGGAGACCCCCTTGCTCGGGGGTGCCGTGCAGCTTAGCCTGTCTCTCAAAACATTAAAAAAAAATAGATCTACTATTTGATCCAGCAATTCCTCTCTTAAGTATCCAAAGAATGAAAAAAAAAAAAAAAGATACTTGCACTCCTTTAGCCACTGTCCTGCTATTAACAATACCTAAGCTATGGGAACAGCCTACGTACTCAATCACAAATTACTGGATAAAGAAGATGTGGTCATTATACACAATGGAATATACAAAGACATGAAATTCTTCCACTGGAACAACAAGGGAACTAGGTTAAGTAGAATAAGTCAGAAAAGAAAGCCAAATACTGGATGATTTCACTCTTTTTAGGAATTTGAAAGAACAAAGAAAAGGAACGGACAAAAACAAACTTGAAATCTGACAACAGAACTGAAGCTACCAGAAGGTGAAGATGAAGGGTGGGGATAAAGGGAGGAGAGGGGCTCAATGGAATATAGAGGAATATTATTGGTACTTTGGTCTTAGTCATAGTCACAGTGTGAGAACATACATTTGTAGGGGAACCTATATCCTCGAATTTTAGGTGCTGTTGGAAATCAGTTTACCTAAACAGACATATTGTTGAAAAGGTCTGGAATCACTTGGATATTTCTATTGGTGGACTATAAGCTTTGATTTCTGTAATTTCACTTTCAGGGCTTGTGGGTCACAGAGTACAAAATATCCAGTGTGTTTAGGGGACATGAATGGACAATCTTGAGAAATATTTCTATGAAACATAGAGGACAGTCTTCTAGAATGGACTGTGCCAAGAAGAGGACAACGATGCCTGAAGAGTAGCTTAAAATTATTTTGTGGGGCATCAGGAGGTGTAGGCTGAGGATTAGATATGATCAAGAGTGTAGACATAGTGAGAGGCAATTTAAGGACAATTGACCTGATACTGAACAGAACAGTAACATCACTCGTAACTACTCCTACAGAAGGCTATGGAATGAGTGTCTGTACGTGGTTTCTCTGTCCCTGTTTTCTTCCATCTATCAAGCATCCAGAGAAAGTGAGGTAACCAGCCTAAATGATGATGTCCAGAACTTGATTTTGCATGTAATGGAACCAAACTTCTCTGCCCAGAACTTCTGGGATCTCAGGCAATGCAGTGCCTGAGAATCCTGCTAGGTAACATCTGGACAGCATCACTAGATTCATGCACATGGCTGGGGTGAGGCAGCAGGGTGCTTCCCAGTGTTTTACTAGAAATAGGTTACATCACAGGTGACTTTCTTCACAAAAGCTGTGACTTAGGGGAGGAGGAGTGTAGTTAGGGAGCATGGACAGGGAAAAGGGAAGGGAGAGAAAAGGAGACTCGTCTTTAAAAGGCTTCTCTATTACTTCACCTGGTCATGACTGTGACTTGTCTCCTGAAAATGATTTCAGGAACTGTACTTCACATCATCTTCCTCAGAATGCTAGTTTTAAAGACTCTCGGAGGATGCTTTCTGCTCTCTCCACCATATGGGCCCTGGGAAATGTGCCAGTTGTTTGTTTGTTTGTTTTTTTTCCTCTAAATCTCAGTTGAAAGTTCTGGCTCTTTGCATGTGAATATGTGCCAAAAGGAAGTCTAATAACTTCTCAAGTTGAGGCACCTCAGGGAGGTCCAGAAGCAAAACTTTTTGAGAAGGGGGTTTCAGAAGCAAGTTTATTAACTCTTAACCTGACTGTAGCCTTTATTTTTTAAAAAAAAGATTTATTAATTTATGGATACAAGAACTGGGTACAAGTCAGAGGCACAGGAGGTGAGAGGACTCACCAGACAGAGTGGGGAGCAGAACAGGCAAATCGACTGATATACACTGCTGACGGGAGCTGTGGGCAAGGCAGGAGAGGTCTGCTGTGGGTACCCTCCCTGGCCTGAGATCAAACTCACACTGCTGTGCCGCAGATGCCTCAGTGCGCCACCAGGGAGACCCTGTAGTCTTTATTTTTTAGCTTCTATTTGTACTTGGCTAGTTATTTTTTTTTTCCAAAGGCAATCAGCTGAAGAGTCTTGAGACCTAGGTAAATTCTATTCAATTTTTAAATTAATTGAGTCATAGACCAACTCCAATAATCATGCTATAGCTCAATTATTTTTTTCTGTGTAAAATAGAGATAGTATGACTTTGACATGCCTCATTAATATCTTTAAAATGAAACTTCTATGAAAGAGCACAAAAAATTCATCTCAGCAAGTTATTTATTCAGTGCCATATACACTGTACCAACAGCTGCAGGAATTGAAGGAATATTTGAGATGCAATTTGTCACATCCAGAAGATCGAGATATGATCCACAAAGAATAGCATGTTAGATTCTTTGTACGTTTGCATGGTGAATACTGGCAAGTGCTACTGATCCTTTTCTGCAGAAGTGCTTATTTCCCAGGAGTGTTGACTGTTGAATCTTCTCTATTTGCCATTGCCCTTGACACTTGTCCAAGGTCCTGGCATGCACAGGGATGTAAAGTTCTGAGCTTCTTGTAATAATTTGAGAAGATTTTGAAGAGCCATCCAAATTCCAGAGTTCCCCAAGGCATTGACTGTGACTTTTGTTGAGATGGTATTGTAGCCCAATTCTTTGCCCAATCCTGTTTCCTTTACTTTTGAGACTTGTTGATCCCTAGAGAACTCCAGAATAAACTCCTTCATGTAAGATTCACTTTACTTTGGCAACAAATACGCTAACATTGGAATGATACAGAATTTGACATGGTCACTGTGCAAAGATGCAAGTTCAAATAAGTCTTCCACATTTTTCAAGTGATGCAAATCTAAATTATGAAGTAATTCATTCATGCAAATCTTCAGTATTTGGTTCTTGGGAACCTGACCCATGGTAATTAATCCAGGGAAAACGTATTGTGGGCAGAGACTGTCAAGTCTCTCATCCAAAACTCTAGATAGGAGAGGTATCAGGGGGTGCTTCAAAAAGGAAACAGCACTACCCTAATTCTTCCATATTAAAGTCTAAACACTTCTAAACCCCTCTCCACCCTCCTGACTCAGTAACTACAAAACTGACCCCAGTACATATAGAAGCCAGCAAAGGGAAAAATAAAATCAAATTCACAGTGATTGTAGTAGTTTAACCCATTCAGCTATTACTAAAGATATTAAAAACAATAACAAAATAAGAGAGACCTCAAGAATCAAAATAGGAAAACAAAATAATGTAGCACATGAAAATATGAGCCCTCAAGAAAACACATTGTCATAAAGTGAGACCAACTCTCTAGAATCCAAACAGACAAAGATGGGAGACTATATCTCCCTATCAGACAGAGAGTTCAGTAACTCTATGATAAATAAACTGAATGAGATAGAAGAAACCGAGAAAAGGAAGTCATCGTTAAACATGGAGTGCTGAAAGGCAAGCCAAAGATAGACAAGAGAACTCAGAATGATAAATCAAAGGAATACAAGAGAATTCAGAAAAAGTTAAAATTTTTCATGCAATAAACAAGTTGTTATTTTTTTTCTTTCAGTTCTTACCATCTATATTTTCAATCCTGGGTACTAGATATGTTTTCTTCAAAATTAAGTGAAAGTAAAACCACAAATTAGTTAATCCCAGCTAAATAACATAGATAAATCAGTGAACTCACTTCCCAAAGACAGATGGGGAATTTAAAATTGGGGAATATTGCCTTTAGTTCCTCCCAGAGCTAGAATCTGCTGCAGAATCATCTAGTTACTAGTATATGATTCCTTGAGACTTTATGGGTGCTGATCTGCCAATTTTTTTTCTACTGGAAAGATATTATCTACTCTAACTTGTCACACAACATTTGTTTCTTCTGCTATTTGATTTTGAGCTGGAGCCAAGGTCCCATAAAGCTTATTTTGTAGACATCTATGTCTTTTCAGCAAAATACAGCTGTGGTCAGGCACTGGCTCAGACCTCACCTACAAACAGATTCCCTTTCCTCTGGTAAACGTCCAACTTCTTTATCTAGGTGTCAAAGAAAAGCTTCATGGGCATCCAATATGTCAACACGTCAGTGCAGCCTGGATTTTAGACTGCAGGAAGGAGCTAAACTTGCTGCAGCAGAAACAGGTCACATTCCCTTTTTCTGTTCCCTACATTAGACCCTCCCAACTCATCAAGTACAAACTTGTACAATGTTCATTCCAGGTAGAAAGGGGAATCTGAAGGCTGTTCATCTTCCCAGTCTCTTCATGCCCTGATTTCTCTGGGGAATGAGAAACAGGGGAGTGTGAAGGCATGGCTTCTCTGACCTACCCCAGCAAGGCTTTCAACTATGTTCCATGGGGGTGCTGTGTGCAGTGTCAGTCCTTGAATTTCTGTGATAGGACTTTTGTACTCTTATTTTTGCTCATAGACGTCACATAGCTTCTACTCAGAGGGGAAAGTTGTCTGAGGCAGTTGCCACTTGTGAGTCTCCTAGAACACATCAGGGATATGTATCTATTTAGGGATGCCCAGATGTGGGTTGCTTCTCTTCTCATCCACCCAGCTACTCCTGTGGAAATAGCTATGCCACGTTTTAAGTCACAGAATCCAGAATCGAAAGGCTCGGCCATTGCCGCACCCTGACACTTGGTTCATTCTTCTGAAAAACCCTGATGAGATGAAGGAGATTACACGGGAATACTGTGGATTTCAAAAAGGGACTTGGTCACTCATTTTGCATCTAACAAAACTCACTTTCACAGTGAGAAGGCCACAAACTGTCACCAACACACATAAGCATTTACTGTAGCACACATGTTCAGGTAACCAAAATGACAAGGGAGACATTGAGGTAAGAATGAGTGAGGAAAGGTAAGCACAGTTATGGAAAATCTCTAAAAGAGAGTTAACAGAGAGAGGACCTAGCATGTTCAGACCCAAGTAAAATATGCACCAAAATATGCCAGACCTGATTTTTCCCTAAGTGCCATCAGTAATGTCCTAAGCTTTTAAAATTCTTATTACAGTTTTCCCTTTATTGGTGACATTTTTAATGTCTTCCAGCTCATTTAGAAAATAAAATGTAAAATTTGCCATATTTTATGTGTTTTCACATTAGATGAACAATGACTTTCAGACACATGGTTTATCTGATGAAGTATGTTTTAGTCAGTGACTAGGTTCCCAAACCAACACCTTTGCTGCCTTTTTGAAGTACATTTTTATAAAAGGCTAGTGCTGACGTCATGAGGGTGCCTAACGAGAAGAAGAAAGAAACTGTCAGTGAGCTTCTGAATTCTACTATCATCCAGATCTATACTGAGGACTAGTTACTACCTTAGTAGAGTACTTGGTTCCAGTTTAAGAGCAGGGAGATGCCGGAAAAGAGGGCGGCAAAGAGACACTAGGATACAAAGCTCCTAGAAGAAGTGGACAACAGGAAGAGCAAATTCTGTCGTTGAGTGGAGAAAGCAGGAGGGATATGCATCTCTCTCATTTATCTAACTTGCTATTTTTGCTTCTTATCACACTATATCATCTATCTCTGTGGACTGATTCTATTACTGAACCTCTTTATTTTTTTAGGATATCATTGGAAGAGAAGATAATTATAAAGAAGTAAAGCCAAAGAGAGTTTCAATAGAAGTATATTAACCTTAGTCTCCAACATGTCAGCTTCCATCTGGATTTATTGCTAGGTCCTGGTCATCTTCCATATGACAGAAATTTGTTCCCTAGAACAACAGAGCTTCTCTTGAGCATTTAACTATTTCAGGGCTTTTCTTCTTGCTGCCTGTGGCCCAAGGATAACTTGGCATGGTTTCCATCCAAGACCAGTGAGGGCACAAGTGACTTCCCCATTCAGGAGAGCGAGTCCAGTCTAGTCATAGTTATGTGGCATCCGTAGCATGGATATTTCTGGACATAAACAGTGACCTCACATGATCACATCTGCTATACAACACTCTCCTGGAAGGAGCTGTGTCTTGTTCCCAGAAACGACCGACAACGGGAACCAGAGAGGAAAAGCCAGCACAGTTGATGCAGTAACCAAATCAGTCCCTTGCATGTCTGTCATGCTTTTTAAGTATTTAAATACTTTTATTTCTGTGGCCAGCATGAATGCTACCACATGGTTTATTAGGTCATGTGTCTCCATTCTACACGAAAGATGAATAACGTGAAGTTCTTGGATCTTCAGCGTCATGTCATAATTAGAGCATTTGAACAACCTCTGTCACTGGATTGTGGACATTCTCCTGAACCACATCCTGATTCTAGACCAATGTATCCCCTAGATAAGCAGCAGACTTTGGCTTTTTTCAGGGTCTTATCACCCTACACCTCCAGGACATAGCAACTAGTTTACATATTGTAGGCATTTCCCTAGCTAACAGAACTATTTTTTATCTTTTGGGGGAAGGGTTGCAAGTATCCTTGTTCTTTCAGAAAGTACAAATAAATACACAGATGTCTCATAATTTAGTATGGTGGCCAAATGTTTCGGACAGAATGCTATGAATGCCCCTTGCTCCCTCAGCTAACTAAGGTCTCTGAACTTGTAGAGCAAGGTCCAATTCGAAGCCTCAGTCTGAGCTCTGTTCATGCCACTTGCACGTGGACTTGGGAGCTGAAGGCAATATCCCAGCAGAGGAATCAGGATCTGCCCTCCTGAGTCAGCAGAAGATGGGAACTGGTAGACAGAAGGACTCTTTGGGGTAAACCCTAAGCAATGGGAAGCAGCAAATGGGAAGGAGGAAGCCAATAAATTGCTCCTTTTTCTCACTTCTTTGGACTACTCTGAGATGCAGTTTGCGCTGTAGCCCCTCTAAAGAAAGTTCTGTGTGCAGTTGAAACAACCCTAATCACATCCAGTGGTTTCTCTTTGAGTCTTGGACTAAAGAAGTGCCAGCAGAGAAAGTCAATAAATTCTCTTCTTTTCCTGCTTCACTCCTATTTCTTTTATGCATAACAGTTGAGTGTATCCTCTGCCCCAAACGTAGTTTTAGTGTCTTTATCCTCACCCTTTGTGATAAAAGAACCTAGACTAAGAGCATATTTTAGTTACACCTATTCCAAGGTAGCTAGTGCAAAATGAGCACATTGTACTGCTCAATAAATGCAGAAATACTAGGTTAAATGGAATCTTTGACGTAAAATAAGTCAATTAGCAATGGAAGGAGTGTTGGCATTTGCCATCTATTTCTTAATGCTAGATGGAAGGTTAGCATTACTAGGGGAGAAATTATCTGGCGACAGTTTTATAGCACTGAAACTTTAATCCCTGCACCACCAGAAGGTACCATGGAGAGAAAATATCTAGAAGCAAGTTCCCTTTCCTATACCTCGAAATCATATCCTAACATCAGACCCTTTTCATGTACCCCAAGATGAGGATCATTTTGGATAGATTTGAATAGATAGAGTTTTTTTTGCCCAGTTACTTTCTGGGCAAAATATAGACCCAATAAAATGATGGACTCCCTCTAGTTAAAACTCTCTCAAAAATATCCCTTTTCTGTAAGCAAGTCCTGAAAAACTCTACCAGTCAGTCCTTTTTATGATTTAACACAATCTAACTCAGAGTCCAGTCCCCCTTTTAAAAAACAATTTCATATAAAGATTGTAGGTATAGATAGGTAGAAACACACAGAGACAAATATCTGTATGTACTAGTTGTACTGCCTCTTATGTTCAATTATTACATTCAGTTAAGGGGCAGAGTGATAAATAGCTTGAGGTTATGTTATATCCAATCCAGCACAAAGGCTGTGCATGAGAAGGAATCTAAGGAATATGGGTGGCTAAGTGGAGACTTGTTATCTCATGTTAAATTTCCTTCTCTGCTAGAGAGCAATATGGATTGTTTGGCAAAACAAGAAAGTGGGTATGTGATATCGCTAGAATCTTATCATTAAAATGACACATAAAAATGAGCTTTTTATAATTAGAGTAGAATGAGCCATAGTATTCTAAACATATCACTGTATAGACACACATTTCTCACTATACTTATGATTATTATTTTTATGAGAAATCGTCATAAATGTCAACAGTCATTTTGTTTTATCTCATACAATTTATTCATCCCTTCTCAGGGTAGCCATGTTGGAAGTAATTAAGTTGTAATGAAAAGAGCCATTAGAGAGATGATTTCTTCCTCTACCATGTGAGGAAACACAAGAAGAAATTTATAAGCAAATCTGGAAGAGGGTTCCCATCAGGAATAAAATTGGGTGGAACCCTGATATTAGACTTCCCAGCTTCTAGAACTAAGAAATAGATTTCTGTTGTTTGGATCACACATTCTATGGTGTTTTTGTTATAGCAGCTCTAGTATCATTGACAAAACCCTACCTCCTTAGTTTTGCAATTATATCTTATTTTTAACTCAAAATCACATTCTAGATTAGGAGATTGGTGTATCTCCTTAATTTTCCATCACACATAGTATCCTAAATCAATCACCTATCTTTATGTGGAGAGACTTCAAGTCTTTTTCCAATACTGGCATTTTTTAATGATGATCTTTCATTATGAGCCTATTAAAAATCATATTGTTCTGAGCATAAGACAATTTTGTGAGAATAATAACTTCTTCGGAATTACCCCACATTATTTGACTAAATATTTCACGATGCACTTACAAGTGTACTTGAACATGGACATAGTTAATCTGGCTTTACAATTACACTTCATTGTTCTGCCTTTGGGAAAGTCTCCAGAAATTTCAGCTCACAAAATTCCAAAACTCCTGATGTCGCAGATACTCTTTGTCTCTGTCCTCCACTAAAGGGACCTAGTTGTGCATAATGAGTCACAGACTTACAGAAGGCTGACCTTATTCTTATACCTCCCTCCTTGAGTTAAAGATTTTTCCAGGCTACACCAATTAAAAGGATTGTAGATTCCACTGGCAAAACTTTGGAAAGGCAGTTATCATTGACTATAGGAGGTTGATGTTCTTCTGTTGACTCCTCAACAAGACTGTGCCAGACACACTCTACGTGGCGAAGGAAGAGTGACAGGTCCCAGCAACTGCCCAGCTTGTCATAGATAGGAGAAGCAGGATTCAGTTATGTTCTCCATTTCTTGGAGATATTATTGGAGCTATCTTGGAGATATTCTGACCTTTGAGAAATTAAGCTAAAACAACCTTAAAAAGATGACTATAAAATCCCCAAATGTTCAGAAATCAAAGTATACATAAGGAAAGTTAGGAAAACAAATCCAGATATAACTTATGCAATTTTATGATCATATTTATATAAAGTTGAAAAGCAGGCAAAACTAATCTACTAGTGTTAGAATTTGGTATAACTTATTTTTGTGGATATCAGGTTGATTGGAAGGAACATGATAGAGAAATCTAGGGTAATGAATCATGGTGTATTTCCTACTGTAGGTATGTGCTTTATGTGAAGACTCAGGGCATTATACATTTTTTGACTTAACCAATTTTTATTTATGTGTTGAATTCTACTACGTGAGTTTATGTAAAATAACAGCAATGGAAAAAAGAATGGGTCACTGAATGACTGATAATGGAAGTTGTTTTGGAAAACTATTCAGATAAATAATAATCTTCTGAGTGCAAACCAAAATCATGTCTAGAAAATGAAAGGGTTAAATTAAATTTAGAAAGGGAAAGAAAATGTAGGCAAATATTTGTTTAAACTTTGTCAGTAAAATGTTCTATGTAGAAATGTGATAGAAGAGTAATTTAAAACATATTCATATATTTAATTATAAACTTGAGACTTCTACACCATAAAGCAATGGTGAAAATAATTACCCACATGACACCAGAATATTTGTCACAAACATGATAAACTAATACTTTAACGGATAATTGGCTATTTTTATTTATCTAGAAAAAAGAACAAATATGAAGCTTCCAAGTAGAGCTAAAAGAATGAATAAAAAATTATCTTTCATTTCTTGGAGTTTCCATTTTCCTGTTCTAATCTAATGAAATGCTTTTTGAGATGTTGGGGAGATGTCCCAGGATATCTTGGAATATCATCTTTTGTTTGCACACTTATATAATCCCACATCTTTTTGTATTTTTTTATTCCTTCCCTCATTTTGCTGAAGCACATCCTCAAGTATCTTACTTAGAACAGGTACACATGAGAAAAATTTTATGAGTACTTAAATATCTGAATTTTTAAAATATTTCTCTCGTGGAGTTTCTTACATTTCTCATATCTCATCATATGTGAATAGGCAGTAGTCTGGCCTAGAGTCCTATTTGAGGTGTGAAGCAGATCTGACCCTCCTCATATATGAACTTTTACTTGACTCTTTATTCTCCTGTTTGACTTCTGTTTCCCATTTTATCTGGCACTTCCAAACTGAGAACCTCTCCCACATTCTTCTGCATGCATCATCCCTTCTTTTGCACAGATTTTTCCTACATATGTTTTCATTTGTTTGACTCTCTCTGCTCTGCTGTATCAGAGTCCTAGCAAGAAACAGATGAATTCTACAAAATTCACAAGACAATAATTTGAAGAGGGTTTAATAAAAGGTCTTTAGTAAAGCTATGGGCAGAGTGCAGTGAACCACAATGGATAAAGGAGACCAGTGAGTAGAATGGAGGAAGAGAGTAAGCAGAGGAGCCAGTAGGAGAGAGGTTTGTAGGGAGGGTTACCATTGATGAAGGGAGGAATCATTCTGTAGAAACCCCACAGGAAAAGAGCCAGACAAGATAAAATCTTTGACCCTGAGAAATTCTTCTTAAGCCTCCTATTAGATAATCCCAACCAAAAACCAAGGTGGAAGGGTACTGATGTTATCCATTAAAGTCAGTCCTAGACCAGAAATCAGAGTGGTGAAAGGTAGAAAGTAGTTCCACAGGGAAAAGGAAGTCTCCAGCATTTTTGTTAAATTATTGATCATTCTCTGTATTCTTTCTATCTGTACATTCTATTGTATCTACTTGTATTTTTCTATTCTCTATACTAATCTACTTGTAGTCTTTCTTAAATAAGAATAGATATTTCTCATCTGATACCACCCCATCCCATCCCTTGAAATAGTTTTATTTGTGGGAGAAACAAAATACACATTCCCACTTAATCCTCAACCATTTAACTCATTCTCAATTTGATATTTCCTTTATATCTTAGTTGATTGTCCTATAAAATAGGATTCAGTTTATCTATCTTATTCCTTTTTTAAAAAAAATTGAATATTGTCCTGGCACCCAATTTATTTGCCATTTATTATCACAGCAACATGGTATACTGCATTTGATTCTGTAAAATGTCCGAAGAAGTTCATCTACCCTTGCTACCCTTCTTTCTAAATCTTAGTAGCCATGTAAGCCTTGTAGGAGCCATGCCAATGGTTCCCCCAAAGATGTTTGTGGGATAATGCTGGATCTGTGGATGGTCCATGGCTAAGGGGACTTTGCAGATGTGATTAAGTATCTTGAATTACAGAGATCATCCTGGGTTACAGAGATAGCCAAATGTAGTACAAAGTTTCCTTATGAGGAGGTTTGGAGTCAGTGAGGGAGATGACATGAAGATGAAATCAGAAATGGGTTAAAGTGATATCATTACTGGCATGGGACCATGAACCAAGGCACGCAGGCTACCTCTAGAGGAAGGAAAAGGAAGGAACGGATTCTCTGCTAGAACCCCTAAAAGAATGCAGTGCTGCCAAGTATTAATAACAATACCATGAAATACAACTTCAGACTTCTGATGTCAAAAACCATAAGATCAATTTATATTGTTTTAAACTGCTAAGTTTGTGGTAATTTGTCCCAGCAGCAGTCATAGCAAAGCCTGATTTACACAAACCATTTCTTCATAGTGAACTTAAAATCACGGCACAAAGGTAATCATGAAATCACCCGAAGTTTCAGACTCACCCATTTCTCCATCCAGGCGCTGTCTCAGCTTCCTTAATCTCCAGTCTCACTCTGCGATACTCTCAGCTCCAGGCTCCATGTAATCTCTCCAGCCTCCATCGGGTCCTGAAACATTTCACCTTTTTACCATAACAGGGTTTTCACACACAGTATCCTCTTAATCTGAAACTGTTCTCTCAACTTTCCATTCCACTGCTCTTCACCCTTCAGGACTCCCACATCAATTTCTGAGGAAATCTCCTTCTCTCAACTATCTTGGGTGATCCTACCCCACAGAGGAAAAAAAAGAACTTTAGGTTTATCTTTTGTCTTACTTTTAGAATGAAATTGTAAGAAAAATAAATAAATGAAAGAAAAGGAATTATTAAAAAGATCTAAGTTCAAACATATTTTATTTAAAACACTTTTTTCCTTGGATGAGAATCTGAAATTTGGTATACCCATATATAGTCAAGACCAATTTACATGGAAAATAACACTATAAGATGTTTAAACTTTGGGCCTCCCTGGTGGCGCAGTGGGTTAAGCAACGCACTATGAAGCAAACCGCAGCCGCTGCAGCACGAGTTCGATCCCTGCTGCCAGCCAGGGAGGGGACCCACATGGCGTAGCAGACCTCTCCTGCCTCGTCCGCGGCTGCCCTCAGCAGTGTGTTTCAGGCGATCTGCCTGTTCTGTTCCCCGCTCTGTCTCTGGTGAATCCTCTCACCTCCCGCGACTTTGGCCCGTACCCCAGCTCTTGTGTGCATAAATAAATAAATCTTTTAAAAAAAAAAAAAAAGATGTTTAAACTTATGATAAAAATATACCTGGAAAGTAGAACTAAGCAGAATTAGGTTTGTTTCTTTCCATGGTAAGTATTGTGGTCTGTGTCTGGGGTCTGGAGTGATGCCCTTATATTTTGTTCACTGTAAAGAACAGCCTCTAATCTCATTCCAACATGTTAGAGCCTGAGACACTTACTGTTCCTTCTCTACCAATAAACCTGTTTAACCAATATATAGCCTGACCAATGGAAAATGCATATGTTTTACTTCCAGAAACAGTGTTCAAACAGTAAATATATACATATCTATGTACTAAATATAATGCATACATACAGATATATGCACAAACACACACACATATAGATACATATTTATAGACATTTTGACACAACAAAATGAAACAAAAGAAATTTGAAATTGCTATTTCATACCCTCCCCTGGAAGATGAAAAAACTGAGGCACAGAGAGTTATTCAATTTTGACATCTAAGATTAGAACACACATCTTTTAATTCTTAATCCAAGGAGTTCTCCAGAATACTACTCATCTACTCAGAATACTATTTATAACAAGGAAATATATTTAGAAGTTCCCTTGTATCTTTGAAAAGTACCGTACATGTCTGTGCATTTTGTTCAGGGAAAAATTTTGTGGTTGGGAGCAGTCTTGAGCCAAGAGTTATACTGTATGGTTGAAAGGAAATTTGAAAATATCTTTAATTGCTCTGTTTATAAGGTAAACAATTTATTCAAGTGTGTTTAAAAATCAGAGCAAATGATCACATCTTGATATGGGTTTGGCTATAAAAAAATGTACCTATGTGTGGTATTAGAAAGAAATCCTTTTGTTCTTTGTTTCTTTTTCTTTCTTTTTTTAAATAAAATATTTCTCCACAGATAAGTAAAAGATTTTATGGAACCCAGTTGCAATGATAAAAGACACAATCATCTGACAAGCAAGAACTCTGAAATACCTGCCCTTTCAGGAAAAGGTAGAGGTGGTGAAATGAAGCTGAAACTTAAGTCAGTAAGTAGTAATTATTAATTATGACTTTGGAGTATTTAGATAAGTTTCCACTAGTCATGGTAACATCCCACAAGAAGATTTGGGCAGGAAATTAGGGGAAAAAAGGCCAGAATAATATTTGAGAAGGACTGAAAGAGACTGAGTGATAGAGGAACACAGTTCAACAAAACAGAAGCAACCTCTATAAAGTGATATGTACATAAAATATACATGAGATGGTTGTTTTTTTTACAATTTACATAACATAAAATATAAGGGAAAGTTTCCATAAATTGAAGCATTAAAATTAGAAACATAAACTCTTAATCATCAGAATCTACCCCAAAGAGACTAAAAAGATATTATTTTTAGTAAAAAATTGACAGCTCCTAGCCACAATATATAAAAATTCCTATTCATTAAAAAGAATGAGGTGGAAATAAAATAAAATGAGAAAAGGTAGAAATGAGCATTTCTCAGTTGAAACAGAAATGACCGTAAACACAGGAAAGCTGCTCCATCGTATCAGAAAATGGAATTGCCAGGTAAGTGTTGAGAAAACTATGACCAGGTTGATGAAACCGAGGAGCTGAACTGCATAAAATGTCAAAGAGAATATGGACAACAGGCACTACTATCTGTGTTAGAGGAAATGTAAGTCGGTATATTCACTATACGGGGAAATGTGTATTACCTGGCAAATGTGAACATTTCCATGTCATCAAAGAGCTGCATTCTTTTCTTTAGAGCATTTTCAAAGCAACCCACTGTGTGATCTGAATGGGAAGATGGGCACCAGGATAGTCACATCAAAAGTGCTGATATTAGAATAATAATGTTAACTAATAATAACTAATAGTTAGAATACTAATAACTAATAAATGCGGGGGGGAAGTATGCTTAGCCCAACTAAATAAGCAAATAAACTGTGAATTATACTTGCAGAAAGCCAGACTTCATTATTAATAAGGATAAATCTGAAACATATAATGGTGAGTAAAATAAGGATATATATAATCGCCCTAATTACATAAGGGTCAAAGACAAAAATGATTTATTTACTAGAAGTACAAAACTATAGAGAAAAACAATGAAATGAATTAAATGAAGTTTAAAATTAGTGTTACTTATAGCATAGGATATATGAATAAAGATGAGTTGAGAGAAGAGTACTTTGGGGCATTAATTGCATGGGTGTGTATTTTATTATTTAAGCACTTAAATGTGTCCTATAAACTTTTAAATATTTGATATATTTCAATATAAAAATGCCCATGAACATCTGGAAAAGAGGGAGGATAACGCACTTGGTATTGGACTTGACAACCCAGACGCCATTTTGTTTTTCGGGGTCATCTCTCAGCTGCACCCCAAAAATTCCAATTAAAGTTGCTCAGAGGTGCTCAGAGAAACCTTGATGAAGACTAGGACTCTCTGCCTCTCTATTCTAACCTGGTCACCATGTTTGGTTTTATTGGTGAGAATACATGGATTTCCTGTTCCATCTGCCATGCAGGACCAGCTCTGCCTAGAGCAGCTTTCCATATGCAGTAAGGGCTCAGAGTTCATTTTTCCCACTCTGGAATCAGATTCTTTGGTGCTACCACAAGGAAGAGGGGTTTGAGTGTAGACCTAATATTAATTTGACATTAAATATTAGTAGTTTATTTATGCTCATTTTTTTCCTTTTATTTATTAAACATTTTTTGTTTTCTTACATTGTTATTTATTTATGTGCAATATTTGGTTTCTCCACTCCTGTGTCGTTTTAACGTCTATGAGCTAGATTCCTCACTTGTAAGTAGGAACAATAATTCTAAATGCCTAGTGTGAGAATGATACAAACCACATAGGCCATTATCTGCAACCTTAGCTTGAAAAGAAATTGTCAGTGAGCTCCAGGTAGACCATAAATAGAATATTTCATGGAGAGATGTTTTTACTTTAGATTGACTTGAACTTCACACAGGGGTTAAAAATGGTATAAATTTTGCTATAGGGTTCATCTAAATGTGTGTATATGTGTGTTCCCAGGATAAAATGTATAGTGATAATTTCAAATTTCTCAGCACTAAGAACTGACTCCCTGAGAGATTCCACTTTGTACATTCTGCTGCATTTCCTCATGACCCAGTTGATTTTGCATTGATATGACTATTTGCATGTTGAAGGCATTTATTAGGACTGCAGAGCGTCCTCGATCTTTTAGTTTGCAATTGTTTAAAGTTCAATCCTCATTTTCAGTCTTCAGCTACTTAGCAGTCTGTGTTTAAAATTCACTACATTTTAGAAACACCCTCCTGTCTTCATACATCCAGCTACATATCTGATGCCAATTACTCATCACCAGGGAATTGCACTGATTTGTGTTTGCCGCTCTTTTCGGTTCTCTCTCCTTCTGCATTACATCTTTTTCTCTTAACAACGCTCTCTGTGTTCTGTTTTTGAGCTGAGATGGTCAGCTGAGGTTTACATACATTTATTTTGGCAGGAAGAAAATCTAAAAAATATGCCTGTTACAAAAATGCCTGAACTCAGCCTCTACCTACACCCTTTAAAATAGTTGTTAAATATGCCTCAACTCAGTCTTCATACCCTTTCAAAACTCTTTTAAAGGTATACAGACTGAGTTCAGTCATATTTTACATTAAAGATAATGGGGGTAAAAAAACAAGTATAGTTCAGATAACCTAAAGAATTTTTTAATAACTAGAAAAGGTAAAATGTGATAAAAATCTTTGAGCTGTTCAGCAACACATACCCTTCTTGGTTTATGCTCTGTTTCAAGGCAGTTATTTATCAATATTTGTTTGGGGGAATTAATACATTGATGAATTATTAATACTGACACATATGTGAACACTAATGGAAACATTTTGTGCTAAATCTTGATTAGATTCTGCAACTGGCAATTATTAAGAATATACACATGTCCCCAGGAATTCATACCTAATATGGATGTTCTTAGTTTTTGATGACATGTTCCTAGCTCTTACCATGTGATACCTTCTGCAAAGTCACAGGTTTGATTTTCATTGGCCAAAACAAAGTCTGCAGCCAAACCTCGCTCCAGGAGACAGGGAATTACAATTCCACTAAGCTTAGGAAGGTGGAAGAAATGAAGACCTTGTTGTGAACAGTATTGAATGACTACTGTAATTAACAGTTATTCACATAGGTACCTCTTCTTTACAGTTTGCAAAGCTGCTCAAGATTGTTTATCAACTTTTGTTCTAAGGTCAGATATAAAAGTAACAAAGTACAAAAAGCACATAAAAGTAACAAAGATTTTGGAAAAAGATTTTGTAAACTTTGGCTATGCCAAGTTTACAGGCTTGTATATTTAGCAAATGGTCAACCAAAAGTCAAACTCAAAGCTTTTCACAATGCTCTGATAAAAATATTATTTCCAGTGAAACTGTCTCCTGTCTTTGTTTATCACTCTTTTACCTTTTTGCTCTCCTTGACCTAGGTAAAAGGAATCTAAGGATTAGAGCAAAATTCAGCAAACTTTTCCAAATAGAGGCACAGAGTAAGTATTTGAGGTTGTGCAGGCTAAGTGGTCTCTGATACCTACCCAATTTTGCCATTGTGGAGTAAAACAGTAGCAGAGAATATATTAATAATGGATGTATTGTTTCCCCCCAATATTCCACATATAAGTGATACATCCCATATTTGTCTTTCTCCTTCTGACTTGCTTTGCTTAGCATAATCCACTCTCTCCAATTTTTTGGTTTGTTTTTAATGAATGTTTGCAAGCTGTTAGTAACAGAACATGTAACCTCCTAACCTGGGGGTTCATTCGATACCCAGGTAACAGTTTCAAAGAGGCTGGGAAAGGAAACAGCTATCATTTTCAGATTCCATGTGGAATACAGGCTTTTTCAGAAAATAAGAGAAGGGAAATGATTGCTGTGTGAGCAACTGTACTTCCTACCACAAAAATGCAATGACTGTGTTATGACATTTTTTAAAAATAAAGGGAATTCAGTAGCATATGGACCTGGTGTGAGAAAGAGTGAAATTAAATAGCATTATCTCCATTGCCACTTTGGGTTGGTTGCTGCCTTCTCCACTGGACTCCAGAGCGCCCAGCAGGAGGCGCCCTGGAGAGGGGCCCAGGAGCCCAGTGCCCAGCCACGCTCAGTCTTAAGCAGCTGTCGCTGTCTAACTAAAGCAGGTGCTTAAAGTTGTTTATCATCTAGTCTGTAGAGTGAAAGCTCTTTTTGCCTCCAAAGCGTTATGTTCCCTTCAGTCTGGGCATATATGGGCCTCCCTTGGTGATGCAGTAGGTTGAGCAACGCACTATGAAGCAAACCGCAGCTACTGCAGCACGAGTTCGATCCCTGCTGCCGGCCAGGGGGGGACCCACATGGTGCGGCAGACCTCTCCTGCTGTGCCCGCTGCTCCCCTCAGCAGTGCACTTCTGTTGATCTGCCTGTTCTGCTCCCCGCTCTCTATGGTGAATCCTCTCACCCCCCCCAACTCTGGCCTGTACCCCAGTGCTTGTATGCATAAATAAATAAATCTTTAAAAAAAAAAAAAGTCTGGGCATATGTTACCATTGTCAGGGACAGTGATATATTCTTTTTTTTCCAACATCTATTTGTGCAAAACCCAGGAAGCATCTAATCCTTTTCCAAGGACTCCCTGAGGCAGGTAGGAAAAGGGAAAACTTGTAGGTGTTGTGTAATGTGCCAGGGCTTAGTTGACACAGCATGACAGACTTGGGAGGTTACACAATGGCAGGCAGTGATATAATGAAGGAGAAAGGGGCAGGGAGGCGACATAAGTAAGAAATAGCTGAGAAGCATTTCTTCCCAGGTGCATCTGATGCCAGGGCCACTGTTTTGCTGCTAATCATTCTTCTTTATTTCTGTACTTACTTTAAATGATAACTTCAAATTCTTAAGGGCAGATGTCTACTGCAATGCAAACAATAAATGAGTAGGAAATAGGGAAGAGGAAGAAGGGAAAAGGAAGGAGAGCATTCTGGAACATGTAAGCTCCCTTCCCCCAAAATATGTGGAAAAAAGAAAGAGAAAGAGGAGTGGGGAAAGGAAGGACGAGAAAAAGGGAGGGAAAAGAAAGTATATGACTCAAAGGCTTCTTCAGCAAAATGGATGAATTGAGACTGGATTAGTCTTATTATTTAGCATTTCCCACATAGGCTGATTTCAGATGAGCCCTCTTCTCCACTGGGGTTTATGGTGGGAGGCCACAGGGAGGCTGGTGATTGTATTTAATTATGTTCAAAGAAAGTAAAAGAACATTCAGCAGATGTCAGGCTTCTAGCTGGAATCCCATAACAAACGGGCTATCTTGCCTTTCACATTATTGCACCAAAGCAGGGCCCAGAAAATGCCCAGCAGACACTTTGGCTGGGGCTGAGTGAGAAAAGATAACAAATCTTAAGGAAACATGTTGCCTATTATTTCCCATAATGAGAGCTGCCAGGGTGTACACTGAGCAGGCCTGAGGCGGATGCTGGGACACAAAGGCTCTTAATGCATGCCACACAAGGATGTCATTTGCAATCTGGCACAACAAAAGAGATTGAAGCCTTGGAAGGTAGGCCTTGTTTTTTGATACTGTATATCCCAGGGAGGACAAATAACAACCACACAGTTTGCTTTCCAAGCCCCATGGGCATTCAAAAGAAGCCTGTTGACTGCAATTAGGATACCCCAGCTTTTAGGAGCCGAGCCTCTCAGCAGACAGGGGATTCTATCACGGCTGATACAGCCTGGGCATGTTTCAGATTTACCATAGAGACAGATTCATGGAAGGAGATGACAAGGAGGGAAATCCTAATGACTTACACTTCACAACCCCCTCAGGGGTCTCCACTGATGCCTCCCAGGCAGAGCAGGCTGCATTCACAATTTGTTTGAAGGAAAAACATTGTCCTCTTTCTAGTCCCCTGAAGAAAGACTCATCTAACAGGTGACCTACAACTGACTCCCCTACAAACTTGTATTTCCTCTCTCTCTCCCCCTCAAGGCTTCTGTCCTCAGAGTGCTCTTAGCACAGGTCCAGTCAGATGTCTGGGGTGTCATGGCCTGGGATTTGCCTTCATTGGAGGAAGAGCAGAGTGTGGGGGTGAATGCCTGGTTTCTAGGACTTGGGTAGGGGAGGGAACACTTGGTAGCAGACTCTGCCTCTCCCAGAGAATCCAAGCAAATGGCATCCTGGATGGCGCAGCTTTAACCTTCTCACTCTGATACCCACTGCGGGTTCTCCGGCTTTCCTTTCTCCCATCTCTATTCCCTCACTTTGGTTCCTGAGCTTGCCTCCCAAATAGTAGATGTACACTGAAATCTGAAATCCTTGCCTTAGGCTCAGTGTTTAAGGGAAATCAAATTCAAGGATTTGGCAGGAGAGTTCATGATTTTCTGCACTACTCTCATTTAAAAATCTTGGAGGGCTCCCCACTGAAATAAGAACAAAAAGTCTCAGAGTAGCATCTGTGACTTCTTAGCATGATCCCAGGCTAACTTCCAGACTCAGGTAGAGCCCTTCATTTTCCACAACACGCCAGTCTAGAATATTCTTTGTAATTTTATTGTTTTAATATATGGACTTTCTTCAATCAGAATTTCTCACTTAGCAAATATATTTTTTCTCCTGTGCCTTCTTTAATTGACATTTTAGACAATGACACTTTCTATACTTCCAAAGAAAAAGTGGAGTCTCCCTACTTTACTATAAGTATTTGCAGCTACCACTATTCAAAGCATGCACAACCTTTGCCATTTAACTATAAGCAACTTCAGACTAATCACTGTCTTTTTTATTTTAATCTTTGTATTTTCATTTTCTATCACAGTATCTGATACTGTGATAAAAATAAATAGAATTTATTTAAAAGTAAATATAAGAATGAAATGTCTATGGTTAATCATCAAGGACAGGTGCTAAATGATTCTGCTGCTTTTCTCTACCATTCCAGGTAAAAGGAAATAACAGAATTTTCCATCCCAGCTATCTCACAAGTCAATTTTTCTCAAAGATAAGTAAATCATAAAATAATTCAAGTTACCATACTGGATGTTTGGTGGACATTTGGGTCTACACCTTCCCTCAATAGAATATATTTCCAAGTGTTATGCTCTGTATTAGTGGTGACCAGAGTGGGGAGGGTATGATGACAGTGAATTCAACAAATGCATCTGGTGAAACAATGGGAGATTTAAGACCACAGCACTGAAATTCAGTTCCTAGCTTTCCTAAGAGTTTTTGTCAGGTCAATTAAGAATTTTGGTTCTGTAGCCATAAAATGGAGCTAAGTAGTTAACTGTGTATTTTGAGAATTTTATTTAATGAAATATTTTATGCAAATGTACCCTGTGACATGTCATGTGACTACATACATGTGTGTGCATTCATGTACCTCTATGTATTTACTTATTTACAATTCTTCTAATGTTAATGATAAATGATCTATGTAAAATAAACCTTCAGGAACCAAAATGAAAACTAGAACTTGACATAGAGCCAAATATTTGGGTAGAATTTTGCTTTGAACTAAATCCCAAATAATTGAGAACCTAACCTAATTTTAAAGAGCTCTGGGAAAGTAAGCACTTTTGTCAACCAGATAGTCTCATAATTTGAATTGGCAAATTTAAGCTCTCTATATCTACATATAATGAAGCAATATAAGAATATGATTTTTTTCCCCTAAAATATACAGGAAGAGATTGCCATGATCAAGACAATGCAAACACAGTTTTCTTGTTCTAACGAAAGTAGAATCCAGGAACTATGTTTGATATCTTTCTCACTCACACAGAGTAACTCAAGTGGTTTCTCAGGGTGTTGCAAAATTTAATGCTTCTGGTTGTAATTATTTCCAGGAAGAGGAATTGTTCCTGCAAGAAAATGTGCCAGCAGTGCTACATGGCATGCACAATTATGCAATCCCACATACTGACCAGAATGGAATATTTGTCTGCATATTCAGCAGTTAAGATTTATGAGATCCTGTGCGTCATATGTCTGCCCAGAGTTTAGTGATGCAATGAAAGGGGCAAACAGAAAGGCTCTGGGGTATGAGCACAGGAAAGAGAGAACGAGCACAACTATCAGAAGTAAGTAGTCAAGATGCAAAGACTAGTGACAAAATGGTACCTTGGAAGTATGCGCTATAAGATAGGAATTGGAGGAAATATGTATGAAGACTGCTAAGGGGATGAGGATTCAGATTAGGTGATAATCAGGAATCAAGGTAGTTAGATCTCAGGGAAGATGTTAAAAAGAAAAGTTAAAAAGAAAAACAACAAACATATATTATGCAAAGATCTGGAACCAGAACTGACATGAAAATAATAAAGGCAGGTCCCAGCTGAAGACGGAAAGAAGCTCAAATTAAAAACCACACACAAGGAACCAAACAGAAATCTGGTGATCAAATATGAGGTAAAAATGTGGCCCATGTCTCAGAAATAGTATAGAGTTGATATGCAATCAGAACTTGAGACATGGGTCCAAGTTAACTTCTATTTGAAATAGGAAAATTTTTTTAAAATTTATTTATGCATACAAGAACTGGGGTATAGGCCAGAAGTGCAGGAAAATTCCTAAACACTAGGCCCATGTTGAGCCTGTAGGTCTGGCTGAAGTTACTCTGCTTTGGGATAACAGTGGTCTGCATCCTCCAGCAATTGTGGAGAGGCTTATACCATGATATTGCAGTATGAAAATAGCAATTTTCTATCAATGGTTATCAAATCATCAGAGTATGAGATATTTTTGGTATCTTATTGATGGAGCCTTCAGAATCACTTTCTTTGAGAAATCAGGACTAGAAATTTTTTCTATACAGTTTTGGGATTAGATATCTATTAGGAATCTTGCCTCGAAGGTTAAAGTGATGAGTTATTCAAGTTTCATGGTGGAAATCATCCTTCCAAATCCAATCACATTCCAGCTGGCAAGGAATTCTGGCTATCTTAAAATCCAAACATCTGGAAGAAGGCCTGAATTGGCCATTTCCCTTCCTCTTATGTCTGAAACCTTTCTTAGATAGTAGTTTAAAAATCATGTTTGTAGCTGAGAAGATAAATACATTTTTGAAATCATCAAATTTCTCAACAAACATAAAGTAGACCAAATAAGATATAAAAAGCACAAGACATTGTAATCCATATTTAATAACTGTATATTGGCTACAAAGCTAAGATCTCTCAAACCATAGAGATGTTGTTAATAAATGGTATGTTTTGATCTTGCAAAGATTAAACTGATAACTCATTTACTTGTGGGTCAGTTGGTCAGTTGGTTACCCCTAGTTCAGTTGTCCAAAGACCGATAAGAATAGAACTGTTGATGAGACCCCGGGGTGGAAAGCACTGAAATCAACAATTAATCTTTCCTTCATTCTTTAAGGATTTCTTTCTAAGGTTTTGCAGGAAACACTGCTAAAAGGAAAACCTCCACTTGAGACTCTGTTTGAACGTGAATTCACTTTGCTGACACAAACACTTCCTTATTACTTCCTGGTCTTTGATTTCTTCATCTGGAAAATGCAGGGAGTAATAGTTGTTGCCACGATTCCTGTGATGAAGACAACAGATAATGTAGGCCATGGCCTGGCAACAGTAGGCCCTTATGACGTGGAGTTATTGTATTTTATGACTGTTGTCATTAAGCTGTGAAGCAGAATCCCCTGAACACCAGGCACATTGAGAGCTGCTGCCAAAACGACATGGTGTTTCAATGCCCGATTTATTGTTGTTTTTTTAAAAATATTTATTTATTTATGCATACAAGAGCTGGGGTACAGGCCAGAGCCGCGGGAGGTGAGAGGATTCACCAGAGACAGAGTGGGGAGCAGAAAAGGCAGACTGACTGAAACACACTGCTGAGGGGTGCAGGGGTGAGGCAGAGAGGTCTGCTACACCATGTGGGTCCCCTCCCTGGCCTGAGCCAGGGATCAAACTCGTGCTGCAGCGGCTGCGGTTTGCTTCATAGTGCGTTGCTTAACCCACTGCACCACCAGGGAGGCCCTCAATGCCCGATTTGTAATCATTACTGAAAGGGACATGGCTGTCATGGTGAGAGTAAAATAGATTCCTTTGGCTACATCTGGAATTCAGCTGTGGAACAAGCCATTCCCCTCCTCCCTTTTCAGGATACCCAGACAAGAATTAGCCCAATGTCCTGTTTCCTAGTCCTCCTATGGCAGCAAATCTTCACAAGTTTCCTGCTGAAATTCTGTTGGCCACTTTTCTCTTGGGAAAATATATTTGATAAAATCCCCACTGTCTGAAATTCCTTTTCTCATGTCAGCCACTCTGAACATCGGTGCTTAAAAGACTAAAAGATTAAAGGCAGTTTATTTTCTCTCAGATTCTTTGTCTGCAATTAAATTTAATGATCTAGTATGACAATTATATAAGAAATGCAAGTTACTCATGATTTAAATTTATATTCCTAAACTACTATGGAACTACCTAATAAAAATACTAGGATACTAGCATGAAAACTTTTTTTTACACTTGCCACATCTCATTTTTAAACAGATAAATACTCTTTATTTCTTATATACTTCCTGAATCTCCAAACTCAGACACTTACATGAATATTTGCTAGTTAGCCAATATGTCTCAGGCACTTTTTTTTTTGGAAGACAGTAATGAAAGACAAATATCTTAACCCTGTCCTCATGGAGCTTAGAATCCTGTAAAGAAAATAAAAATTAAACCAACCAATGTACTATGGTAGAAAGGATGTTTTTCATTAAGTCCAAGAATTCAGTGCGAAAAGGTATTTGTCTGATAGAGAGACAATCATTTATTTACAGAATTATCTTCTTGGTGACCTTAGGATGAGAAACTTCACTCTTAGAGTGATTTAATGAACTTGTTTGATGGTTCTCAAACCTGGCTGTATATTAGAATAATTTAAGTTGATTAAAACAACAACAACAAATCTAATGCCTGAGTCTATCCAGAGCTTCTGATTTTATTGTTTGTGTGAGGTCCAAACATAGGGATTTTTAAAATTCTGTGTCTAGTGGCTAATTATAACTAAGCACCAAGGGAGAAAGAGAATGCAAGAAAAAGAAGGAAACAGGAAAAGAAGAGTGGGTAGAAAAGCTAGAATGGGGAAGAGGCAGGTGTGGCCCCAGTGCCTTGGCTTCCATATCTGAGAAAGGAGTATCAGAACACTAACACTTCAGAACATTTGGGGAGAAATAATTGAGATAATACTAACAGGAAGAGCTCATTTTTTAGGCCATGATAGTGATGGCAATGTTATCATATGATGATGTAGTGTATAATCATAAATTTTAATTATCCTCTGAGAATTCAAAGTGTTTTATGTAATACAGTGCCTACTGTCTAGATATATTAGTGTATGTTTCAGATGGGGTCCCCCAGATTTGGCCTATCAACAAGAAGAATTTAGTACACTTTAATGTCTTTTATTCTTATTAACATTTTTTATTGAATAAATTATTCCAATGTTTTTGAACTTGCTTTTTGCAAGATATCACCCTAAATGTTGAAATGACAATAATGATGAACTACAAATACCTACTTCCATTAAGCCACTTACAAACTGAAATGTGAGCTATAAAAGTAGGAAAAAAACCTAAATTATCAGGTAATCCATGGGCAAGAGCCATAAGAATTCTAAAAAGAAAAAAGGTCAAATCTCAGTGTAGGTAAAAAAGGAGTGATATAATTCTACTAATTTATGCTTGACTTTATTTTTCTCTTCTTAAAATTAACTATTGAAAATGTTTCCTTTAACACCTGGGCTATCTCCAATAGGTTCTCAAAATGTACAAATAATAAAAACAAGACTGCCATTGGTGAACTAAGCTATAAATCAACTTATTTGACTGAAGTAAAAGTACAGCAAGTTAGTCAAAGCAATGTAGTAACAGAGCTAAAAATAGAAAAAAGTATCAGAAGAAGGAGTCATAGGAAAAAGAGGTGGAAAGAGTGAGGAAGCAAAGGGTGGTCCTCAGCCTTTGTTTTGACTTTGCCTTTTTCTGACCCTTGATAAGACCATTCCAGGTCTGGAAATGACTCACAATTGTGACAGTGATCTTAGCCTATGATGTACGTACAACAGCACATCTGCTCCCCATGTCCATGAGCATCATGATTTGGAGATGTACCTTGTAGCATCTGAAGCATCAAACTACTGACTTCTGCTTCCATGTTCACAAGGCAGCCTTTAAGATTTGGCTTTTCCCATGTACATCAGCCCATGGAGACTCAAGGGACTGATTTTATAGATTTCAACTATATTCAGTTCTCATAAAACTGTGCAGTATCTTCTAATTACAACCTGGCATTCTGTTTATCATGACTCCCTGAAGAAAATATATTGGTTACATGGACTAGAGTATCTGGTTATGTCACAATGATTTCACGTTGTAAACTCAAAAACTGACCTTGTTTGTATACTTAGGTCACATGATGTTGGCCCTTTTCAATCTGTCCCAACAGATGGATGTGTTCTTTGTATGATGGCAAAATTAGCCTCCAACATTGAGATTCTGAGATGTGGCCCATTCACAGTACATTGTGTGTCTTCCTTCAGTTATGACCTATCATTTTGCTCTTGCTATAAGGCCTCATGTTGTTTATGAGTATTTCTTTCATCTGAAATGTTAGTTTGGTTGCCCTGGTTCAAGAACTTCTAGCTCTCCCCAAAATACTGGGTAGAAACCATGTTTTGTTGTTGTTAGAGCCTAAGGTAATGCCCCATGATAAATTCACCCCTAATTATAGTGAGCCATATTAAGGTTAAATTTTATCTTCTTTACATAACAATAGAAATAATCTCACTGGTCAAATATGTCTAGATATTTCTATTCTACCTAGTTCCCTAAGGATGCACATCTGGGCTGTGACTTTGCCGGTCTCAAAACAGAACTTGTATTTTTAAATTTAAGGAGACTATTTAAATTGTTGTTGTATCTCCATTTTCGTAAATGGGAAACCTAGTTAAAATTAATGTGTTAAAAGGATGGAAGGCCCACAGTGATAATTCCAGGAACTTTACCAGAATTTAGATATTAAATTATCTTGGGTAACAAGATAAACAACAATATATTTCTTATCAGAGTCTCCACTCTCAGGGATACTTTGTTCACATTTTTCCCAGGGGCTGTCCTTCCTCACCAACACCCCCTCCAGGGTGCACCACCTCTAACAGTCTTTGGCTTCAGCCACTGGTTATAATAACCACTGAGTTGTTAATAATATATAAAAGCAATGAATACAATATCTTTGTATAGGAAGTAGTCAAATAAGCATTTTTACTAAGAAGACTGACAGTTGAAAACAGAATATGTATCAAATACAATCAGAGAAAATTTTGAAGACTGAGTATTTGAAAGTGACACTGAATCTACACATTTACTGTTGCTAATAGCCACAAACATTAAAGGTTTCCCAAGAAATCTGTGGTTAGATACCACATTCAAGATGATAACAAATACAACACTTGTCTGGTTGGAGGATTTTGAATGCAACTACATTAGGCCACAGAGTAGGAGGCTTGAAGAATTTTTCTCAAAGGAATTTATCATGGGAAAGCACAATGACTTTAAAATCATGAACAATATACTTTTTGGCTTGCTGGTTTGGTCAAAGTAAGGAAGTGTCCCCTATAGTTAAGTTCTTCCCAGAGGAGGGCAAAAGTCAATCATGAAACTCTCTCTCCTCTTTGGCACAGGCAGTTGCTGATTATCTTTTCAGGATAACAATAGCAAGAGTTCACAAAATAGATATGCTGGAAGCCCTGAGTATGAGGATCACTTTGGGCATGAAACACACAGGGGAGGAATGTTCTGGCCCCGTCATCACATGTGGTCACAATAACTACAGAGGGTGAAACCCGCTCCTTACCCCAAAATGAGTTCTTATGCAAAATAAAATTCTGCACTGAAATGTTGCATGGCTTCCATAAACAATTGAATTATTTGAAAAATAACAGAGTTGCATGCCTCTGATTTATGAAAAATTTTGGCTTAGTGCCTCTCTCATTTTGAAGAATTTTGAGTCTTTCCCTCATACTTAATGATTTAGTAAAGTGTAGAATACAAAATAAAGATTATTTTGTCCCACTGAGAAAATGTCAATATTATACAGAATATATTAGCTCCTTTTTTAAAACAGAAAAATAGAAACAGATTTATAAATCTTCCCAGTCTTCTCTCAAATTGCCAGAATGGTTAGAAACAACCTGGCAGGATGACAACCAAAATTAATTTTCTAGAAGAATGTGTATTCTAGGGCTAGATATTGAAATAAATAAGGAAACAAGATAATTTCAAAGTTTTGAACTATGAAAAAATAAAACAATACAATGTGATAGTCATTTTTCATTTCTGCACAAAAAAATTGCCAGAAATTTAGCAGTTTAAATGAGCACAGTTTCTCACAGTTTTCCTAGGTCAGGAGTCTGGATGAGTTAACTGGGCCATCCATTTAAGGTCTCATCTAATGAAATCTGGATGCTAAATGAAGTTCTAGTGTCAAATTTGGTGCTTCCAAAATCATTCATATT
This sequence comes from Galemys pyrenaicus, assembly GCA_019455555.1. NCBI lineage: Eukaryota > Metazoa > Chordata > Mammalia > Eulipotyphla > Talpidae > Galemys > Galemys pyrenaicus. Next base: position 12,567,178 of record JAGFMF010011709.1, read on the forward strand.
GATGGCAGAACTCAGTTTAAAGACTAAGGTCCTTGTTTCCTTGTTGGCTGTTGTCCACAGATTATCTCAGTATCTTGAGGTCACCCTCAGGTTCACATAAATTGAATCCCCCTCTAGTCTCTTTTTGCACATAAAATTAAAAAAACATAGAGTAGCCCTGCTTTCAAAGGACTCACCTTAATTAGGTCAAAGAACCCAGGATAATTGGATCTTATGATTAATTTTCACTCAGCTAATTAAGGACCTTCTTTACATCTGCATCCAAACACTGCCACATCCAAAATAACATAATCATGACCGTGATAAAACAACCAGAGTCTCACCCTGTAGGAAGGGGATTCTACAAGGTTGGGTTAATTGTGGGTCATCTCAGAATTCTGACAACCACAATAACTAATATAATTAAGCAGACAGCCTAGAGAATAATATTTAAGATGAAATTTGAATATTGCGAAGCAGCCAGTCATATAATAATCATGGTAAAACATATTGCAGCAGAAGAAATGGCTTGTGTGAAGGGTCTACTGTGGGAGATCTCTTTGAGGCACAAGAACAGAAGATCCACTTCCAACAGGGTAAGTTGGGAGGTTGTATAGGTAGTCACTGGGTAATGGAAGAGTGTAGGTCATGTAGACTTCAAATGCTAAGTTAAACAATAAGAATGCCTTACGTTATTTATCTGACCTTTGAATTCAAAATTCAATAAGACATCTTAGGATGATTTAGCATTAAAAAAGCCTTATCTATTTCTTTGCCAAGTTTTGCAACATTTTATAAACTTTTTTGTATTGGATAATCAAAAATGTTCACAAGAAGGGAAGTAACTATAGAAAATACACATCTAGACTAAGAAAAAGACATTACCACTATCTTTTATTGCCACTGTAGTTACTCTGATTTTCTTCTAAAAGATAAGTAAAGACAAAAAAATCAAAATTTCTGTATATTTGTGTTTTAATTTCGGATTAAACCATTTACATCATATAGTTTTTTTTACAATATTTTCTCAAATGACTTTTCCTTGGGTTGAACTTCTGAAGAAGAGAAGAAAAAATTAAGTATGTTGAATGATTACAGAGTACAGTATTGTTATTTGCCTACTGGTACCTTATGCTATTTTACATCTCACTTGAAATAAACAAAATTTTGAAAGTATCTATTTAACTACCATGTGGACCAACAAAATATCTAGTGTGCTTATGGACTTTTAAAGCAGGTAAAGGATAGACATGGAATTGCAAACCAGACCTGGTCTGTGACTTTACTTCTTGCTACATAGGATAAAAGGGGCATAATTTACCTAACACCAGAAAAATATAGAAAACTGGTAAAAGTATGTGATAATACAATTCTCAACATTTTGGACCTCATATAATGAAGGACTTTGAAAATTGAGACAGGAGACAAATGGGGTGAGTCTTGTGATACCTCATATTGTTTCCTGGAGAGACTTTCTAGTCTATAGTGAGGAAGGGAGATACAAGACACAAACTCTATCTCTCTGTTGATGAGATAAAGAAGGCAGAGTGCCTTCTCACAAATAATTGTGAGAGAAGTACCCAAGTCTAAGGAAATAGTAACTGAAAGAATTAGGTAGAATTACACCCAGGACACATTGAACCATAATAGTTCTGTCCCCACCAGAGTGGAAGACCTCAGAATACACTTGGCATTGGATGATATAGTCAGAATAGGAATGCCTCAAGATGAATAGAAATAACCCTGTATTAAACCCTGTTCTGTTCAGCCAAACAAGTCTTAAAAGACTCGGCATACAAGTTGCTTTTACATAACCTACTCATTATCAGTACAGAAGTAAGACTATGTATACAAAGAAAAAATATATTCAATACTCAAAAAAACTTAAAATTCACAATGTGTGGCATTTAAAAGTTTGCAAAGCAACAGGAAGATATAATGAATAATTAAAAAGAAAACAGTTGAAATTTATATAGAATGAATAAGAATAAAATGTATTGTAAGGACAATAAAACAGATATTATAACCATATTCAACATGTTTAAGAAGAAAGAGGAAATATATAAAATATTATGTAGAGAGACATAAAGCATAGATAATGCCCTAACTGAACTGCTACAGACCAAAACTACAGCGTCTCTGAAACATAAACTGGGTGAAATTAATGGTGTAGTGAACTTTGTAGAAGAAATTACTGAACTTGAAGGCACAACAAGCATAACTATGCAATGGAAACAGGCAGAGAAGAAAGACTGAACAAAAAAGGAAGCGATGATAATTAGCTGTGGGACATCTTCAAGAGGCTCAATGCACAAGCAGCTGGAATTCTCGAATGAAAGGAGAGAAAAAGATGAGAAAAAGTATTGAATAAATAACAACTGAAAATATTTCAGATTTGTTGAAAACACTAACTCCAGCTATTCGAGAAGTTCCGAGCTCAACATACGTGAAGACAATGACAATGCGGCCCATCGAAGTGCTTGAAATCAGAGATCAATAAGGTATCATAAAGCAGTCAGAATAAAAGACATTTCACATTAAAAGGAAAAAAGAAAAAGTAGGACAGCAGTTTGTCTGTGGAAGCAGAACAAAATTGTAGCATCCTCCTTTTCAGGCATTGTTGCCATCGTGTGTCCACCACCAAGGAGCACTTAGTCCATCACCATGGACCCTTGTGCTCCCTTCCCGCTTGCAACCTTTCTTCATCTATTAAAGTGTGTCTATAAAAATCATGCTGTTGACATCATGCTTAATGATGAAAGAACAAATTCTGTCTCTGGTAAGTCAGGATCAAGATAAGGATATTCAGTCTTATCACTTCTATTCAATGTTGTAAAAGAGGTTTTAGCCACTGCAATAAGTCAAGAAAAAGATAGTGACATGGGTGTCTATCTACAGAATATGAAATGTTTGAGTCCTTTTCCTTCTAGATTTTTTCCATATTTGGCTGTCTGTGGATGATCTCGGGTCCTGTTTGGAATAAGGCAATAATCATTTTTTTGTTGTTAAAGTCACTGAAGTGACGGTAAGGTAGAAGAAGGAATGAGGATATATTTTAAATTAGACTAGAACTAAGGTAGTTAGCAAAGCATATTTACTTTCTTCTTGCTAGCAGCATATCAGCTGCATGCCATTAAGCAAAAGATATTCTATCTTTTCTCATCTGTTAAAAAATAAAACACATCATGGAAATGAGGATCAAAGAGAACAAACACTTTCAGAAAATAGATACAGCATGTATTGAATGAAAATAGGCTACAGTACAGGTATAAGTCTATAGATGTGGTGCACATATATTTTGCAGCCTTATTTAACCATATCTACACTCTGATGTGGGCATTTCTGCCACTGACTTCCTAACCCTAATATTCCAGAGAGATTCTAAGTGGGGTAGCTTGGGTTTGTACCCAGGTCCTCCTGACACCAAGTCCCTGCCTGTTATCATACACAAACATCATACTACTCAGGTCAGCATTCTCCAAGAGCTCTGTCTACTTGAATTTTTAAATATGTGCGATGACTGCTTCAAATCTAGCTGTATTGAAACAATTTTGAGGTTAAATGAATTAGATAAAGTGATCAAATCACGTGTGCAGATTGTCCAATATCCTTCCTTCATCTTTAGCCTGAAATAGAATCCTTGAAGTACAATATTTTTATATTCCCTTGCTACACCAGTTCTATAATTTCTATAAATATAATTGGTCGGTGTTCTGCCTTGAATAGCTTAGGGACATGATCCTGGGGATATAAATTTTACATGGGACAAAATAATGTTACAGAACACATTAGGTGGTGGTGTATATCGAACATAAGATTAAATGTCAAGAACATGGGTGGAACATCTCTTGTTATTTGATGTTTATTGTCCTCTATTTCCTTCCCTTTTCCTTTTTTAACTGCATAAGCCTTTTTCTTCAAAAAATATCTTCGACTACATCTTGACTGTTTCCTTAGCTCCAATGAAAACACTTTGCGATCACTCTTTGATTTCATCCTAAGAAATCTTCATTTCTTCCAGAATATTTGTATCTCCATCTCAGAACTGTCATTCAAGTAATCCTTTCAATTGGAATAAATAAATTAATTGGAATAAATGAGAAATAAGCATAGTACCAGGCACTTAGGAAGGCTCTAGATAAACTAGATAAATATTATTTATTTTGCCTCTGATTACCTTGAAAATTTTATTTTGCCATCTCTCTGTCACTACACTATGAGCTAAAGGAGACAAGAGGAACAATTGCACTTAGCACTCTTAACACTGACTTTCTTTTTGCTTCAGGTTTTCTACTTGCAAGAAAAAAATATTGACGTTTTAAACAATATAGTAATAGTTTCATAGACTAGAATCAGAAAACCAGCTAATGAACTTAAAAGACAGGAATGAATGTATTAAGTGTATTGATTATACCAGCACATATGTACTATCTCTTGAAGAACTTATAACTATTCTCTTTTTATTATATGAGAATAACAAAAATAGGGTGGGGGGAAGAGATTCAAAGAAAGTCACCCAAGTGAATATATGACAATGCCTAAATGTGAAGTGAAGTCTATCTTCAAACCCTTATTCATGACAGATGTGGTCATGTTGATTTGAGCTTCCAATTTCTCAGTTGACAAAGGAGGTGGGGCCATTCACTTGATTCTCAAGCATTTGTCAAGCTGTTACATGCCATGTGCTCTAGATATAAGAGATATGAGTAAGTTAAACACAGAAATGATATTCAATTGAACAGGGTGACAGATATTAAACTAATTATACTGAAAAATGAATAACTAGAACTTGATTCCAAATACTCTGAGAAATAGAAACACAATTCTGTGTCTCCTTCCTATGTGCCTAAGGAATTTTGGGAGTAGGAATGGTCAGGGAAGACACCCCTGAAAAATTTGCTCTGAGTTCACAACTGAAGAAGAGGAAGTTAGGTAAACAGAGGGGGGGCGGTGGGCAGGGTTCCCTGGGGAAATCTTGACGCTGGTGGGAGAACAGTGTGAGGTTTCCAAGGATCTGAATGTTGCCAGTGGCAATGGCTGGGGTGTGAAGAGTTCCAAGACTGAGTCTTCCTAACCAGTGTGGTTGCTCTGTGGTTGAAAAACAAGAGGCAAGGCCAGCCAGGGGAAAGTGCTTTGTAAATTAGAAGGCAGTCGTTTACCATGCAGGTCTGTGGGAATTTCACTGGTTCCTTAATTGAAAAGACTGTTACATTTTCCCCAAACTCTTCTTAAAGTCTTAGCATAGAGTAGAATCTTCTCATGGCATGAAATTGAGTTTATGGAGTAGCTTCTGTTTCAACAATAACAGAACAGGAGATAATTCTCAAGAGAAGTTAGTGCAACTCGTGGGGTGAAAATGTGCTTCGAAGCATTAAAGACACAGTCCCTGGCTGTTTGTAAAGAAACCAGCCACAGACTGACAATAGACTTTCATAACTTGACTCATCACGAGCCTGTGTTGCTTGGCTGAAGAGGACAGAACCAGAGAAAACCTCTCTGCCTCACAGGTTTGAGGACAGAGGAGAGTTTTCCCCACTGGAGAGTGAAGGACATAGACGAGAGAAACTGGTAAGAGTGTGGCTGAGGAGATGGTAGTCTGTGGAGTCTGGTGGGAAGATGAAACAAATTCCTCAGGGGATCTTGTCCCCCTTCCTTCCAGGTTTGCTTTCTAGGAGAATTGACTACAATTTGTCTGTAGCAAAAGATGGGGATGGGGACCCAGCGCCTTCCTGATCAAAAACTTTGCTTTTGCTCAGGACACAGTTGTTTGCTGAATATAGTTCCCAACAGGCATCCCAACACCCTTGACTTAACCTCACTGGTGGTTCAGGAGTCCATTCTCAAGTGCTGCTTGGAATGTTTAATGTTGCCTATAAGGACGGTTAGCTCTTGATTAACTTGACCTCCAGTCAAGAAAGGCAGCATGGGGTCGGGGGGTACAAGGGCTAGCACACTGGCTGGCTCTTCACTCCACTGGACAAGTGAGCAATTTATCACTCAGGACCTCGGGCACCAGATCTATGAGACGCTTAACCTGAAAATTCCCTTCTAACTATAAAAACAAATTCTCTATTTAAACTGTTTAATTTTGTCTAATTTAAATAAAACAAGCTACTTAAACAATAATAAATATTATAAGGAAGGTTACCCTTTTGTAGTAAAAACCATGCTCCTAACTATAATTCACATAATGTTACTATTAGAGACACCATGTTTTCTGAAGAGAAGGAGAAACAAAAATTAAAATACGCAGGTGTGAAAATCACAGGGCTGGCTTCTAGAACTTTCCACAGATTAACTGAATGTTCCTTGACCTGTCTGAGCTTGAATTCCTTATTCAAGGACTCCTATTGTATCATGAGAACAATAATGAAATACTCATCAAAACATGTTTCAATAGCATTTGACATTTTGTTAAAAATGTCCTCCTGTAATATCAGATCCTTCACAAAACCCCTTTTCTAGTGAGAATGGAAAAACCCAGTCTCAGGAAAGTTGGGATTTCTTCCAGGTAACAAAACCTAATAGTCCTAAAGCAGTGTAATCAACTACCCTAGTCCAGTGTTGTAATTCTCCTGGAAAAAGTGTTATGGTATAGGGAGGTCTCTGAACTCTACAGGACAGAAACTGTTCAGTGTGCCCATAGAAAGGAAGGTGAAGACAGTAGGTGGGAGCCTGCGAAAAGCAAAGGGATGGCCCAGTGGGACTAATGCCTGGATTTTGTAGGTCCTAAACTCTCCTTCTACTCTACTTTTCTGCTCTTTTGTCATGCTTACCTCCATCCCACCTCCTTGCCTAGATCCACAATCCACCTCATGTATTTTATTTTCTCCTTCCCACCTTATGCTACTACTACTTCCAAGTCCCTTGTTAGAAGGAAGTGGTCGAGATAAGGGGACTACAGTCATAACCAACTTGGTCAGAACCTATGCTTAATCCATGCACCATTGGTCTCAAAATTCTGGAACTATCCCAAAGAGAATAAAATTCTCCCAGAGAGCATAATTAAGTAGAATTCACGGGGGGGGGGGGGAGAGGTTTATTTAAGTAAACATTCTAGGTTTTCTAAGCAAAGGAAGAACAAGGATCCAAATACACTGATCTGAAAATGCATCATGCAAAATTAAGGCTGATAAAGTAGTTTAGGTCTAGTTTATGAAGAGACTTGAAAACCAGGTTCATGATAATATAAATGAAAGAGCAAATCATACCCCTGATTTGTTTATTAACATTATTTCCAGTTTGTGTATTTTATCTAGGTCGACTGCTTGTCATCAAGCCAAGGAGTTTTTGTTCCTGCCATTAAATGAGCTAGTTCATCAACTTGAAAAATTTGTCATGGCATTTCAGAAGGAAAAAGAAGGGAGGGAGGGACGGAGGAAGGGAGGGAGGGAGGGAGGGAGGGGGAGAAGGGAGGGAGGGAGGGAGGGAGGGAGGGAGGGAAGGAGGAAGGAAGGGAGAGAGGGAGGACGAGGAGGGAGTGAGGATGAGGAGGGAGGACGAGGAGGGGGGAGAGAAGGGGAGGGAGGAAGAGAGGGAGGGAGAGCAGGAAGGGAGGGAGGGAGAGAGATCAGGAGGGAGGGAGATACATTATAATTGAAAGAGAAGGAAGAAAAGATAGAGGTAAATGGAAAAAAAGAGAAATAATTTGGGTGCACTGCCAACAAGAGTTAGGAAAGATGATTTCTTAAGATAAACTGAAGTAAAACAAAATATGCTCCATATGTTGAAACTGTATACTTAGTTTGAGATAAACAAAAACATGTTTGGAGAATAGCTGCTATAATTAAAAAGAAATTAAAAGAAAGAAAGAAAAACCATCTGGGCATAGATACATATTTAAACCCACAAAATGTGTGTGCGCGCACACACACGCGCGCACACAGAGAGATTGAATACTTTAAGTTTTTCTGGATGTAAGTAAACTTGCTTGTTGCAAAAGGCTTTGCCTCAAGCACCCCATGTTACTGCCCAGCATTGCTCAAACACCAAAAAAACCTTTCCAAATCCTGTCCTTTGTTCCTACTTTCTACTCTGCTGTGAATGTATATCTTCCCTTTTCTTTCCAGTTGACTCCCACTTAAACTCTGAGCACCCAACTCAAATGCCACCTACTCCCAGTCATATGCCAGATACACATTGACAAGTTTGTCTTGTTTGTCAACAAAATGAACTTGTTATGAACTTAACACACATGTATCAGCTTCCTCTGGCTGCTATAACAAAGTGCTACAAACTGGGTGACTTAAAACAATAGTTTGTTTCACAGTTCTGGAGGCTAGAAGTTTGCAATTAGAATACTGGAATCTAGTTTGGTTCCTTCTGAGGGTTCTGAGGGTGAATTGGTTCCACGCCTCTCTCCTAGTTTATAGGAATGTCTGGCAACCATTGGTCTTTAGATGTATCATTCCAGTCTTTGCCCCTTCACTTGGTGATCTCTGTGTCTTTGTCTTCACATGGCTGCCATCACATAAGGACACTCTACTGCAGTATGATTTCATGCTAACGTAATGAGTCCCATCTGAAAGCACCATATTTCCAAACAAGGCCATTTTCTGATGTACTGAGGAGTTTGGATGTCAACGTATCTTTTTTGGGGTGATGCAATTCATCTTATACCAACATGCTTCTAGTTCCTTTATAGGAGTCAGATGTAGGCATATCTTGTGCTCCAGCCCAAAGAAGTTGATGAGAAACCCCATTTCAAGGACTATATACATATTTTAACCTAAGTCTCTGAGACTGAGCATAGTTAATTAAGTCAGTTCATAGTTAATGTCTTCTAAATTGAATTATATATAGAAAATTATGGGCAGAGCATTTTTGATTAAAGCTGAAAGAAAGTTAGGAGGTAGTTAAGTCTACACTCGAGGGGAAATAGGGAACACATGGTGACCCTCTTGTTACTACACTGCCCAGACAAGGGTTTCTTCCTCTGCACTGGGTAATGAGGCAGGCAGGGATGACCCCTGGCCTGGAACAACCTAATGGAATGGGCCTCTGAGATTAGAAGACCCAAGTTTGTAGCTCTATGTAGGCAGTGATATTTATATTGTCACTTCTCTTATTAGCCTCAATTTATCTTCAGTAGATGAATGATATTTAAAATCATAAAGATTCTCTTTTAAAATGAAATCTTGTCAATAGTCTTGATTTACATAGCAGATTTAGGTGAAGCAGCCAGAGGTTGAGTTGGAAACACCATTGGCTCGGTCACCTCCAGGAATGTCCACAGGAATTTCTAAAAAATTCTGGAGATATCAAATTAAAATCACTCACTCAGATGAAAGTCCAGGTTTCGTGTGCAGTAATAGAACTAGAGGAACATGTTAAGAGGAGGAGAAGGAGGAGGAAGGGGAGGGGGGAAGAGGGAGGGAAGGAGGAGGGTGAGAAGAGAAAGAGGAGGACAGCAGGAGGAGGAGGAGGAGAGTGGGAGGAGGAGAAAGAAAAGAAATGGAGAAACTTAGAAAGATGAGAAGCTTGTGGGGATGTGATAATAAGGGGCATACTCTTACACTTGCTATGGTCATAGGAAAGTATTTCTAAGTGGCCTCTCAATTTTTTGTAGTCACTTATCAATTCTAAATTAGGTTAATTTTTTCTATGAGAACACTATTGTTTTTGACATATCATAACTACATGATCACAAAAATAGCATCCTGAAGAGAGAAAGATAGTATGAAATGCTCCATGCAAAGTTCAACTAAATGGACCATAGGGAGACGAATTTCTCCTTCTCAATTTAGTAATAACTAAAAATAACTTTATCATAAACACTCCTTTGCAATTTTTGCTCCAGTGGTCATAAATTGGTTATATTTTCCAGGGCACATTTTGCAAGCCTTCTGTCCTTAGCACACACTAATCCTTTATTCTGACAGACCCTGTCTCTGCTTTCTACCCTCTTTGCCTTTCTAAACGTAAGTTTAATGTTCTCTAGGAAACTTCTGAACACTGAAGTCCTCTTGCCCTCATTACCTCCTAGGTGCTTCTCTGCATCCTCTCTACCTTGAATGCTTAATACAGTTGTGCTATCGCATTGACGAGTAAGATATTTAATTGCTGTTTACATGCAAATGATGAGTTCTTCTGTGGCAGTCTTACTTGTATCCTTACTCTGTGCTACTTCTCACTGCGCCCGGCACATAACAGTTATTGACAGATAACTTTTTGCTGAAGGAGTTCATTTATAAAAGAATCTATTTCAAACTGTTTTAAACTTTTCAGGTAATGTCAGAAAAGTATAGATATGAGAATAGGCATAATTTGAATCTCAACATTCCTTTTAACTTGCATAAGAGAATTGAAATACTACCTTCAACTCTTTGGTAACTTTATATTCCTGATTCAGTGCAGTCATGAAGTGGGAACATGGAAAATGGACATTTTTTTTTCAAACTTACTTTGGAAATTAGCCCTAGAGACAAATGCTTTATTTTAATAGTATGTTTCTTCTCCCATACCACAACTAGTAAACATTTCAGATCACACATATACACAATGTTTGTTTGTATTTACTGTAATTCCCTATGCAACTCCAGATGCTTGGACCACTTAGGCATCAAATACATGTTTGATGAATTAAGGAATAAATGAAGGAACACTTGAATAAAATGAGCTAAGATTCTGACAGCCATTAACAAGCTGTTACTAGTTTTCCTCTGCCTCATTTCAATATAGGCCATCCATTTAGAGAGAGGGAAAGGGGAAAAAAATGATACAAATAATCGATCTGTTCAATGTTTTTGAATCAACATTTAAAAATATAATTACTTGATATACTATGAGGTCAGATACTAGGTTTTAAATCTAGGTCTAGTCACACATTGCTATGTGAGATTAATTTTTTGGCTAATAAGACGTATCTCTTTGAAACACAGATTGTCTTTAGATTTATAGTCTAATATGATTCCAACATGATTATATTAAAGATTGGATTATAATATGTGTACATCCTATGCAAGCTTAATTTGGTATGTTTGGTAGCCAGGCATCATCTCAAAGCCTTAAAGAAATAAAAGTTTGTCTTTTTGATTAATTTCCAGGAAAAGTTGTTGGACAAAACTCATCCACTGTGCCTGGAGCCATGTGTTTCTGGCACCAACTTATATGCCACTTTACACTCAAATCTCCTTCTCTAGAAGAAATTTTCATTCAACATTGTTTGAAAGTACCTCTTTGGGTAACAGCGCTAAGAGAACACATTCACTTCTTAAAGCAGTCTATCAATTTTTTTTTTTTACCAAGTATATATCATACCTCCCTTGAAAATTCTAGCAAGAGAAGCATTCTCCCCACCACACTCCATATTCACTTTCTCAGTCATTCCCCTCATCAGTATCAGGGCAACATGCTATGTCTGACCATACATATATACAGAAGCTTCAAACTCACAGTGCTCTCATCTACACCATCTTGAGGAAACTCAGAAGCCTGAAAGGCACAAATCAGACTGATTTCTGCTCATGTTTCAGACTTGAAGCTCAGAACTTTTAAGATTTATGAAAGGATAGATAATAAAAATGGGTGGGATTGTGGCTTGACCATCAATGTTGTATTTCCAGCTCAAGTCTAATTACCTCATGGTGATCTAATTGAACATTCAAGAAACAGCTTTGCTTGCTCATACATTCTTTCCTTCAGTGTATTTACTGAGACTCTTATTTTGCCTGGTGTTGGCACAATAATGGCAATGCAGCCATAGTGGTTTTTCTCTTTGAGTTTATTCACAGGGAAGAAATAGGTCCAAGCATTAACACTAACTCACGCAGGAAAACAATCAAAACATCATCACTCATTGGGAGGAGTCGTTTTCACTTTTACCATTTACAGTTTACTTACAACACTTTAAATAATAAAGAGATAGATGAACGTCATCTATGGACTACATTCTACTGTTAGACACTGTGCTTTCTTCTGATTCAATTCGCTGGCTAAATGAAGAAAATCCATCATTATCTGTCATAGCTACACATTAGTTGTAACTTCAATAAATACAAATTAACCATATAGTAAATAAGAATCAAAACCTGGGGAGGAGGGGTAAATCTGTGTGATAGCTTGACTTTCCTTCCTGGAAACTTTCATTTCTCCAGGACTATAACAAAAGAACTGGACACCTCTTGAACACCAAAAGAAATTTGAATGATGCCCCAGAAATGAAGTGCATGGAATGATGTTTCTTCAAGACAACTACCGTTAAGAAAGTTGCACTTTTCCTGCTCTTTCATTAACGAATCCTTGAAACTGTTTTCCTCTCGGAGATATCAGGAGTTTCCAAACCTACACAGTTACAAGCTGTTTCAGTTCATCTTTGTTGATAATTCTTAAATCTGTGCAGGAACCACCGCAGGCAGGGCCATAAAGAAAATGGCTGCAGGCACTTCCTTCTGTCAAGGGGCGAAGGGTAAGGCAGAACCAATGAACGTTATTTCCTGGTTTGAGTAGTTTTGCATTGCTACTTGTAGGATTTTATTTTAATCATATCAAGGTGAGTCCAATCATAGGAAGGCCAAGCTGCCAGGATTGTGAAAAAGAACATTTCATGATTTTATCAGAACTAGAATATGAAACATGGTGGAAGAATTTAAAAGTGATATGCCACTGAGAAAGATGCCAGCCCCAGACTGCGAAAGAGCAGTTTATCACTTGATTGAATTAAGTCATCCCAGGGACCTCTGAACACGAACAGTTGCCCTATTCATGTGCTTGGTTTCCCAGATAGAAATGCCTTTGTGCTCCCACATGGACAAGTGTTTACCTTGACTGGGTTTTTAAATAATATAATTGGTATTTATCATCTTTCCTTCCTTCTGGGCTATGAAATAATAGACACTACATTTGAGTCAGCTACAGGAAAGTTTAGGTTGGTCAGTTGGGGGGTTTCCTATGTCTGTTTTTTCTTGCAATGATTTGCCTATTTGTCCTCAAGATTATCTGTCTGTTTGACACTGTTGGAACAGTGGACACAGGTTAAATTCTAGGCATATACCGGTAAGAATGGCACACAGCAAAAAAACCAACAACAGCAAATGCTGGCAAGGATGTGGAGAAAAAGGAACCCTGGTACACTGCTGGTGGGAATGCAAGCTAATCCAACCACTATGGAAGGCCATATGGAGGTTCCTCAGTCTGCTAGAAATGGAACTACCATATGATGGGGCAATCTCGCTCTTAGGAATCTATCCAAAGGACACAAAAACACTGATCCAAAAGAGCACCTGTACTCCTATGTTTATTGCAGCACTATTTGTAATTGGTAAGACCTGGAAACAACCCAAATGCCCAAAAGTAGAGGACTGGATCAAGAAGATGTGGTACATATACACAATGGAATATTATTCAGCAATAAAAAATGATAAACTAGGGACATTTATAGAAACATGGATGGAACTAGAAGGAATTATACTCAGTGAAACAAGTCAGAAGGCAAGAGAAAAATATCGGATGGCTTCACTGCTAGGAGGAATATGAAAGAACAACAGCAACAACAAAGAATAAGCTCAAGGAATTGGGCAATTATAACCAAAAGCAAACAAAAACTTAACAAGACCAAAAAGCCAAGATAAACCAAAGAGACAATGGGGGGAGCAGAAGGAGGGGAGGGCAAAAACGGGGATGAGGGCAGAAAGTGCACAAGGGACTAAGGTGATGGTGCATGGGTGGAATGGTGGTGGGTACTCCCTGGGGAATACAAATGATGTCAAATATAATTAATAAAAAAAAAAGATGAAAAAAAATTCTAGGCATATATATTTGACAGACCATACAGTAGAACGTTGGAGGCTGATACTGACAATGTTAGATACAGCTTGCTGCAAAGGCATCAGCATTTTGGGCAGTAGATGGCATTTACAGAGAGCCTCTGTGGCCATCCCAAGTTGCCCGAATAGTTCTCTATACACACTTCTCATGGAAATCAGTTGAGCACCTAAATAAACTCATATTTCAGGTTTGATATTAGAGGGATCTTAACGATATACTACTTTCCAAACCAGATAACTACTGAAACTCACCACATAGCATTTTTCTGGAAGAATCAGAAAAGTAAAATGTAAATACCACTGTTACAAGACAGAAAACAGATTTTCTTCATACTTAAAAACAGAAGTATCGTTGAGATAAGAACTAGCATTTGATTTAAAATTTATGAGACACAGGACATATGAAGAAGGTACTTACTTTTATTATTTTTATCTTTCTTTTAAAATAAGTGATGTTGAAAAATGAAAACAAATGAATATTCAGGGTCAGATCATGTAGGTTACAGTTAATGTTTATTTTCCATGAAATATTGATGTATCTTTATTTTAAAGCATCTTCAATTTGTGAAATGTCACAGAAAAAATTTTGACACTTTTTAAAAAATTATTAGTTGCTTTCCACTATGTGCACACTCTTATGTCTGTAAGGGAAAGTGAGCCAGAAAGCAATTCACCTTGAAACAAGGCTGTTAACTCATTGGTTGTTAAATCAATCAGTTCAGTCTTTAGCCTCTATATGGAATGTGCTACATTACTGGCAGGAGAATGGAGGAAAAGCTGAAGATACCTCGCAATACTGCCTCCATATTTAAGAGAACTGTCAAATTAAGTCTTCTCATCAACTATCAGACCACCCCAGTGGAAACATCCTACTTCAGGAGACTATATTTATCATTCAATTACAGTTCTTACCAGAACCCATTTCCTCAAATTTTTTTGCCAACTTACTTCTGCATTATGTTTCAGTAGTTAGTAGCTGCTCTTTCCCAAATTCTGTACATGGTGTGGGTGAGGAGGTAGGGGGAGGGGGTTTGCAAAAAGACATACCTATACTGTTTCTTTACTATTTTTATGTTTAATTATCAATATAACTAATTTTGTTATATTTTAACAAATATAACATTTTTAACATGTTATATTTTAACAAATATAACAAATAGAGCCATTTTAAGTTCACAGTAAAGTGGAAAATACAGCATGCCCATATTCCTCCTCCCCCACCAAAAACATCCCACACTGGAGAGGTATATTTGCTAAAATAAATGAGCCGACACATTATTGTCACCTCAAATCCATGGTTTACATTAGGATACACTCTCAATGTTATGCATGCTGTTTTTTGGTAAATGTATAATAACATGCTTCTACCATTACAAAATCATACAGTAGTTCTGCCACCTGAAAAATCTGTGCTCCACTCAAGGCACTGAGGTGATGGTGCACGGGTGAAACAGTGGGAATTCCCTGTGGACTACAAATGATGTCGAATACAATTAAATAAATCTAATAATAATAAAAAAAACTGCTCCATCTATTCACCCCCCCACCTCCCACCCAGTCCCTGCCAACAAGTGGTCTTTTCATTGTCTCCACACTTTTCTTTCTCCAGAATATCATGTATTTGGAGTCATAGTTTTACAACCTTTATAGATTGTTTCCTTCACTTAGTAGTGTTTTTCGTATCCTCTTGTATTTTCATGGCTTGAAGATTCACATACATTTTTAATGCTGAATAATATTTTATTGTATAGATATGCCAATATTTATTACCCAGTCACCTACTAAAAAACATCTTTTTTTTCATGAGTAGATTTTAATTGGATCTCGATGCAAGCATACTTTAAAAATATATAGTATTAATGAAATAATTAAAAATTTCAACATTGAATATTTAATAACATACACTTTTGTTTCAATTATGTTAATTGAGGTAAAGTCAGTTTGGCTATCTCTATTGTGTCCAACTTTATGAATCAAGCCACAATAAACATTTGTGTGTAGATTTTTTTCCACTCAACTTTTCAGTTGCATTGAATACTACTTTTCAAATTATTTGAGTAAATACTAAAGAGAGTAATTGCTCAATAAGAGTATTTTGAGTTTTGTACGAAACTGCCAAACAATTTTCCAAAGTTGTTGTACCATTTTGCTCTCCCAGTATAAATGAATGAGAGATGTTCCACGTTCTTAAGACCATTTTTTGCTGTCAGTGAGCTGGTCTCCCAAAAAGTACTTACTAGCTTCTTATTTTAATCTGCAATTCCCTGATGTCATAAATTGTGGACCTTTTGTTCAAGTGCTTTTTTAACAGCTTTATGTCTTCTTTAGTGAGGTATCTTTTTAGGTCTTCTATGCATTTTTAAATTAGGTAGTACATTTTTTATTGTTCAATTTTAAACATTCTTTTTATATTTTGAATAACAATCTTTATCAGATATGTCTTTTGCTACTATTTTCTCCTAGTCTCCTGCCAGTCTTCTCAGTATCTTGAGC
The DNA here is from genome assembly GCA_019455555.1 of Galemys pyrenaicus. NCBI lineage: Eukaryota > Metazoa > Chordata > Mammalia > Eulipotyphla > Talpidae > Galemys > Galemys pyrenaicus. The sequence goes on from JAGFMF010011709.1 coordinate 12,583,413, forward strand.
TTTTAATTTTTTTTAATAAATTTATCTATGTGCAGAAAAAAATATATGTTTATTTTAGAAAATTTGGGTAATATAAATTAGAAGTGAGAATTAATACCTAAAAAGTCCTCCATGGTAACTGACTGGTATTACCTGGTTTATAATTAGAGAACCTCAATTTTACAAAAAGGTAAATGATGGCTTTTCTTGGCATGCCTGAGACTAGAGACAAACTAAGAGATCTCAGAATGAAAAAACATACATCCCTGCAGTTACAGGATAAACTTGAAGAAGTAAACTAGGTAATTATTGACTATTGATATTTGTAGGGAAGTTGATGAAGACAATTAAATATTTTTGACTCACAAAAGTCAACATTTTAAACCCAGAAGATACAAAAAAAATCTTTAAATATTCTTATTTTGAGACAGTATAAGATAGGACTATGTTATACACCACACACTAAGAAGTTCTTCAAGTATTAAAAGTATTAATCAACAGCTCTTATTATACTCATGTTAATAAAACAGGCAAATAATAGAAAACACTAAATGAATCATACTGATTCAGAAGATTGTGAAATTAATGAATGCTGTCAAATCCTTGCCTTGGGGATAAGCACTTGAACACAAGCAGAACAAATATTTTGGCCTGGCTCAGAGTCAGGAGCACCTTGCATACAATGAAGGGGGGGGGAGGGTAGAGGGAGAGAGAAAGGGGGAGGGGAAGGAAAAGGGAGAGGAAGAGGGAAAAGAAGAGGGAGGGAGGCTTGCACTCAGACAAACCAAAACAGACAGAAAGTACCATTCTGTCAATCACTAATCTCCCAAATGAGTGCAATCTTGCATCATTTCCTATAAATTTCTATCTCCCTAATGGAAAAATCTCTGTCCTTATCGATTCAATAAGTATGTAAAAATAACTTATTTTTTTCTCTGAGAATAATCCTTATTTTTTTCTTTATATTTTCTTCATATTAAGTCTTTGACACACAACCCAAGTCTTTAATTCATAATTTCATAAATATCTATTTTGTATATCTGTACCAGGTACTGGGAAGGAACAAATTTGTGAATAGAAAAAAATAAAATAAGACTATCTGGAGGGATGAACATGAAGTATAGTAGCATTTAAAATCAGAAGGTTAGGGAAAAATCTTTCAGATAACATGATATCCAGCAGAGATGTAAATTAAATGAAAAAAGACAAGCATACATCTTGGAGGAGATTTCTAGCATAGCACAGTGAACATTCAAATCCTAGAGGAATAGAGTTCTCCAAGTTCAAGGAACAGCACAGAGACTGGTGTGGTCAGTCCGGAGTGACTGCAGATGAGGTTAGCTGAGATGAGAAGCAAAGCTAGAGAAGCAAACCAACACTAGATTACATCAAGGTCTGTAGGTCATGGCCAAGAGTGCAGCTTTTCATCCATTGTAATGAGCAGTCACCAGTATAAACACACACACAAACACACACACAAATGTAATTTATTGTTTCAGTAAAATCCGATGGGTGGGGAGAGTCTTACTGTGAATTCACCTAGGATTTCTCAACCGTGACCACTATTGTCATTTTGACAGGGATAACTATTTGTTACAGGAGGTTGTTTTATTTTATAGTTTACCTACTAACATCTCTGTCCTCTGCCCACTCCATGCCAGTAGTGCACACCTCCCACTGTGACAAACAAATGTGTCTTCAGAATGTCCAAATGACCCAGTTACAAATCTCTAACCTAATCCAATCCATTGAAATATTCTGTGACTGTCCTCATCAAGGTTAAATTACTTATGGCAAATGAAGCAAGTTATGGCATTTCAAGAACAGATAATTAGATATGTACACACATATGTATATGTATACACACATACACAAATGTGTATGTATATGTATACACACATACAAATATGAACACAAAATAGAAAACTACTCAGCTATGAAAAAAATAAATAAAACCCTGCCATTTGCAATAATATGGGGAGACTAAGAAGGTATTTTCTTTTTAGATTCAAGGAAAATTATTTTTTCGTATTTTATTGAGGTAACATTGGTTTACAACACTGTATATGACTCAGAGGCATACTGCCACACTTCTCCAGACATATGTTACTATCCCACACCTGCCACCAATTGGGTGTTATGCTTAGTGGATACGTCACTACAAAAAGATACATCCCTCATGTGTGGCACACAGAGAAACAAAACAGATGCACTAAATAAAACAAAAATAAGACCAAAACTGGCTACCAGAAGGGAAGGGAGGTGCTAGATAAATTGGGTAAAGGGAATAAATTAAATAGTAAAGAGTGGTATTATAGTTTTACAGGCGTTTAATGTAGTATATCAAGATTTTGACTTATAGTGATATATACTCGGGACCTATGTTACAAATCAATGTTACTGCAATTAAAAACTTAAAAAATAAGCAAATAATTCATCTATCTGTGTAATTTTACACACACATATAAAAATGTTACCTCATCTAGTGTTTTTAACTATCTTGTGAAGTAACTACCTGTATTCTCATTTATAAATAAGATATTTGAACTTTGAAAGGTGAAGTGGTAAGAAGTCAATTTGCCACTTGTACTCAGATCTCCAAATCTCTACTTCAGTAACTGCCAACTGAGATGCATAGGAGATGACAAGAACTTGAAGTAATCATGAAACAGGAGCTTCGTTGAGCTTTTTAAGCACCAGTTCAAGGTTTATGGGGACAAGGGTATTGATCTTACAAACCCTCTTTAATTAGGAAAAATAAAAATAATCTGAAAGTTATCACAAATCGCTACTTCTATTTTTAAACACTGAATTCAACATAAAACACTTATTCTTAGACTAGGCTACTATGTTTTGAGCAGGGGTTGCTTAAAAGACAGCTGTCAAGCACCACATTGAAAGGAAGTTCTCCATTCCTGAGTTCTACAAAGGAGGCACTTATTCCAGTTATTTTCAATTAACCAATCACTTTAGTATTTCAACTCCCAGCATCTCTTTGGATGAATCTGGTAGGAGGTTTTCAAATAAAAACTCTTTGTGGGCTGGGAGTTGAGAATTTATGGGACTGTTGTCTTCTGCATCTCTTCCTGAGAGAGACCAATGTGATCAGGGAACTGAGAGAAGCATCTTGCATCTCTACTCAAGAGCCATCATGGAGCCCTGGTGGAGACAATCTTAAATAACATAGAGGACTACTGAGGGCAGGGGCTAGGGATGACTAGGAGAATAGCTTCAAGATAGTAAGGAAATAGATTGGGCAGAAATTGTTGGTTCCCCAATCACATCACCTCAAATTTATTCCTACACATAGAAAGTTGCTTTTGCACGCACCCTGAGACTCTGACCAAGGACTCCTTACACAGCTACAAAGCACTTGACTCACACACAAAATTAGTTCAAACCCCAGAGCTGGGGTTTCTATCCAGTGATGAGAGGGACATTAGTCAATAACTGTCATAGCTGACCCATGCCTTGGTATAGACTCAAGTTTACTCTACATTGTCTTCCTGGGAGTCTTAATAGATTAAATTTCAGTTGTCCACACTGATAAATGGCTTTTTAACTCACATTTCTTTTGGCTTCTTTCCCTCCTCTATCTCTATTCCTTTAAATGTATTTCCTGGGATCACCTGCCAAATAAACTGTGTGCCAAATAACATTCTTGCCTCAGGATCTTTTCTTGGTGGAACCCAAATAATGATAGAAAGTTATTTTTTTCTCATTATTGCAAAGGCTTAAATTCCATCATTTCACTCTATGTCTTTGCAATCTCTATTCCTTGTGCCGTGATTTCTTTCCTCATTTCTAGCCAATGAGAGGCATCATCTTCTAGATTGCAACCCAAGTATCACTTACCCTGTTAAACTTTCTCTGCCCCTTTCAGGCAGTGTGACTCTTTCCCTCTTTCCCCTTGCTTACTCAGCCTAATTTGTTCAAAAATAGAAAACACATGCACATATGCATATAAACAAAGTTAAGTGATGAGTAGAATTATGAAATAAAAGATTAATGCCATAATCCAAAATTGTTCTTCCTTCTATTGAGTGTCACTACAGGAAAACACTTGTTCCTTCTAACTCCATACTGAAACAAAGAAAAATGGATTATCTGCCTATTTTCTTTATAATTTTTTCTCTTTATCTTATGTTTGCTGAATATTTTCTTAAGCAACAGGTTATTCCTGGCAATAGTCACATTTCTTACACTGTTTTTACTAAAATTCATGGGTGATTTGAAAATTCATTGTGATAACACATCACAGAGATCAGCAGCATATGTATCAATACCAATGGGAAATTAAGCAAGCAAGTTCAGTGGGAGATCTGAGGACCAATGTGATTACTTGTTTTTCCCTTCATATTCAGGATGAGCTGGGAGTAATGAATACATTCAAGATTAGGGATTTGTTCTTAATTACTTATTGTACAAATTTATAAATAAGTTGGGAAGTTACTATACATCTCTCTATGATCTTATCTAGGCAAAAGTAATACTAGTGTTATTAAGCAGGCAATACATATTAATCATACAAATCGAACTGATTTTTAATAATAGCAGTAATAATATTTGCTCCTTATAAGTTCTGTTGTCTTCCCAGGAATTTTGTTACACATTAATATCAGGTTTGATGCTGTGGACATCTTGATGTGTTTAGCTAATTTTGTGAACTGGACATAAGGAAAAGATAACTTATCCTGAGAAGTAAGAACATTTACTTTCAAGTCAATGGCACAGTAGAGGAGGTAGTTGAGGTGCAAAGAGAGAGAAGGAAATATGAGATAATAATGATAATAATAGCTCTGCCTGTATGGGTGGAAGTTTAAAAGGAGCCTCAGTAGTGGAAAAAGTCTTGAGAAGACAGAAAAATTTCTATTGTTTGATATAATTACCTCTCTTAATATCATTGGGTTTTGGATACTTTTTTTTCCTTTTGGCATTTGTGAAAACCCAACTGTAAATTTTGGAAAATTTTAGGCAAATGAGGACAGCAAATATGGACACTAGATCCCAACAGAAAGAAATTGAGATTGCAGAATCATAGAAAAATACTGACATCTTTAGGGCATTTAATAAAATTTTCAAGACAATCTTACTTAGGTCTTAATTGGCATGGAAGCACCAGTTGATATATGAGTTCTGGACTATTTATACTTTTTTTACACAAAATAGAAATCCATGATTTATTGTTTCTGATTTCTGGACTTGAAACTATTCTCCTAGAGGAAAAGAACTGCTTAATAATAACTGTATTCCTAAGGCCTAGCATTGGTCATGGAAGGTTCAAGGCAGCCAGACAAAAATGTATTGGGAACATCCTTACATCATTTTGAGCAACTCCAATATGAGAGAAATGATGCTAGTCAATCAACAAACATGAATAAGAGCTAATAAGTATTAATACATATTGAATGCTTACTGTCTGCCAAGAATTTTACCACCTGCCAGCACCACACCATTGTGACCATTGTGACCAAGGTAATCCTTACCTGTAAGCTATATTAAATTGAGTAATCATTTTGAAAGTGAGGAAACAGAAAGTTAATAGGTTAACTTCCTCCAGATTTATCACAGATATGTACAGGAATAGTTTGACATAGATAGTTCATTTATACATTCAATGAGAATTTATAGAAATTGACTAATGCCAAGCATTTGATTCTTGGGAACTAGAGAGACATAAATATTACAGACAATATCTTTTCCCATACGGGATTTTTAGTTTGAGAGGAACAAAGTAAAAATAAGTACATAGTGATAGGTCTTATGGAGAAAAATAATAAAGGAAGAGAACAGTGGTATTTAAGGAAAGAAAAGTCATTTTAAATCAGGTTAATCGGGGAATGATTTGTTGAAAAACGCTTGTTTCATGGACAAAGTATAAATGTGGAAAGACAGGCCAAGGGACTGTGAGCACCAAGGTCCCAAGACGAATTTGCAGAACAAGAAAAACATTATAGCCCTAAAAGTATGTGGAGGTGGGAGAAGTAAAGATGATGTAGAACATGAGCTAAGAGATACAACAAAACTATGTGGGATCTTGTACCCCACTGTAAGAACTTTAAACTTTATCATGCAGGTAAATCGCTGAATGGTGTTGAACAGAGAAGTGACAATATCTGTTTTACTTTCAACAATTTGATCTACTACTATGCTCTAGATGGAACAGCCAGCCAGGTGAGATAGTTCTGTGGTTTGAAGTGTGATGTTAGCAGTAGAAGTGATGAGAACAGGCTAGATTCTGGCTGTGTTTAAGGAAGAACTTTCCAGATCTTTTGATGAATTGGATGTGAATTTCACAAAATCAGTGTAGTTGAGTGCTGGCCTGACCAACTGATGACAATGAGTTCCTAAATACAGAAGATTGTCATTTTTGTTTGATAATGGGAGAGCAGAAGATCTTTTGTGAACTTGTTGATTTTGAGGTTCCTATTAGACATTCCTGTGTTTATGTGGGTTACTTTGGCATGAGCCTAGGGCTTAGCAAATAGGTTGAGGCTTCAGATACAAACTTGGAATCCTCATCCTAGAGAGAATAGTGAAAGTCCTGCTGATGAATCCCATCACCAAGAAAGTGAACGTAGACAGGACATACAGAGATTGAGCCCTGGAAAAAATCCAATGATTAAATTTGAGGAAATAAAAAAAGCAATGCTCCCTGCCTTCCCTCCACCAACAATGAGGTGAGAGTCCTACTTAGTTAACAACATAGAAGGAGACTAACAGAAATGTGTTTCTGTATCTAAGTGAAGAAAGCATTTAAGTCAAAATTGAATCCCTCTCTCAAACCCCCTCCCCACAAGCTCACAGGCCATGTGTGGTATCGCCCTTGTGTGCTGTCTACAGACTTATAGAGTGTCTGGCGCAGAAAGACTACTCAAGATTGACTGTTGATGTGACTTAATTTATTGTTGTAAAACATTTTCTGTAGACTACAAGAAGAATAAATCTCTTAAGTAATGAATCCTTGTATATGAATGTTGAAAGTTTATGCTTTATGGAATTCATAGTCATTCTTCTCCGCAAGTTCACTATTATTAAAAGATGAGCTTTATGGCAGGTGACATTAAAGTGTCAACATATTCTGTCATTGACTGCACTAGAGCAAGTACTGACAAAATCTTCTAAGCATAACTCTCCATTAAAAGATAGCATTCATGCATGATTCTTTGAATCTGAAATTGTAAATAAGCAAAACCTGGGATAATACCTTCAAGCCAGGCCAATACATGAAATGTGAATTTCCCATGGGGTCTTTTTTTTAAAAGATTTCATTTATTTATGCATACAAGAGCTGTGGCACCAGACAGAGTCACAGGAGGTGAGAAGATTCACCAGAGACAGAGTGGGGAGCAGGTGGGGAGCAGAACAGGCAGATTTATTTAAGTACACAGCTAAGGGGAGCCACGGGCGAGACAGGAGAGCTCTGCTGTGCCATGTGGGCCCCCTCCCTGGATGGGAATCAAACTCGCGCTGCAGTGGCTGTGGAAAGCCCAGCAGTGCTGTGCTTAAACCCTTGTGCCACCAGGGAGGCCCCTCCTATGGGGTCTTATTTAAGAAGCAAGAACAGAAAGCGATGGGGAAAAGATGACATTAGTTTAACAGTTCTGTATGGTAACTCACCAATCTGAGTTTTCTGGCCGACATGTTATTTTCTTGTGTATCTTCTGTTAAGTGTGGCCAGATAAAAGTGCTAAGTAGGAATAAAGAGAGAGCTATTTGAGTGAACAGGTCAGCAGGTGCTCCAGCACACAGTGAATGCAAACCTGCTTTTGTTTTTGTTTCTTTTGTTTTGGTGAGTAGAACTTCCCTTTTAGTCAGCACAAGGAAAGTGAGTTTGGCTGAGTGGGGTGGACAGAATCAAAGCAGTTATGCTTTGGAGGGAAAGGGACTAATCCTAGGGACAGGTGCAGGCGAAATCCATGGGGGATCGGGGACAAAGTCCAAAGGCACCTGGATTCATGAGGGACCCAGAGGTGGGCAGCATCCCCTATGCTCTCAGAGTGTGCTGTGAACCTGAGCTGCTAACTCACCCAGCTGCTCATCCACCCTCCCTTCCACCAGACTGATGCTGTGAGAATGTTGAAACAAAGCAAGTAGCAGGGCAGCCTTCATTCACTTCCCCAGGGACAGGTGCAATGGATTCTAAAGTTGGATTCAGTTTAGATTCTTCCCAGGCCACCCAAGACCGAGCCTGATCAGGGAGACTGATAAAAAGAAATAAAATCATAGTCACCAGCTTAATTTTCCCATACACCAAGTTGCCCATCCACCTGGAGGAGGTGTTCTCCATATCGGGTATGTTCAATATTTTGATTGCTAAGCATTCAGAGGACTTGAGAGAGTGTATTTTACAAATGGCAGAAATAGATGAAAGAAGCCAAAGGACACTTGAAAAGTTGCCCTCCAGTAAAAACTGGAGGTTAGAAAATGAAATATGACTAGATCATATACACCATATCACACTGTTTAAAAATCAGTTAAATAGCTGATGATAATCAACTGAACAACTTTCTGGATTGTATGTTTCTTAGCTTGGGCTTTTCTGGGAGGATCAAAAAACAAGTATTATAAAGGTGAGCAGCTGGACTAAGAACCACCAGAGCCCAGTATTTGTTAATTTTATTTTATATTTTAAAACGACAGGTTTATATGGGGAAAGGAGAAGGAAGAGAGGTGCCTGTAGAGTCACAAGTGAGCAGCAGAGCTGCCTCTGCTGTTTTGCAAAGGAAAAGGGTTGTGCAAAGAAACACCTGCTTAGTCACAGGCGACAGGAGAGCTGCAGAGCTAGGTATTTGTTTTTCCACTTCCTTTTAAACACTCACTCAGAATAACAATGCCAAGCTTTTTCCCCCTCCTTTTTCCTGTTCTCATGACTGACTTACCCATTAAGAAAACTGCCAACCTAAAGACCTCATATCTCCTTGCTCCACTTCTGAAACAGCATTTCTGGACTGTTTCTCCACTGCGATGCCCATGATGGATATTGGTCACATGCCATGAATTTTTCCTGTAATTTTAACACACTGTCTATCGCTCAGAGCCTTCTAACTCCAACCCTTAGTGGGAAAGTAACTTTGAAGTTGGCTCTTTGAGGTTTACCTCTGAGTTGCTTCAACCAAAACACTACATTTGACAGTAAAGTTTTGTTATTTAGGAGAAAGGTCCTCCTGGCCAAAAAAAATAAAGGAGATTCACATTCTCTTTCCCTGGAATATGTTGATCCATATATGGATTATTCAGTTCCTCCTCTTAAAGTAGTTGCTCAAATATTTCTATAATATGGAGTCCTTTTCTTTAACAACATTTTCTTCAAGATTATAAAATTATAACAGTCAAGATATTATTGCAAATGTGTAAACAAAGAGATTAGTGAAATAGAAAAAATATTTAGCAGTAGACCCATATATAAATGACCACTGATTTTGACAAAAAACAAAAAAGTCAGTAGGATTTGTATGGAAGAAAGGTGGGGTAGTCCTCACTCAGATTGGCTATGCAAATTAAGTTTCTAGTCCAATGGGTACAATGGTATACAAATTACATGAGGAGTTAGTTGAACAGTGATTGGCTGAGTTTCAATCCTGAGCAATATGGCAGGTAGCGTGTCTTCCTGGATGGAAGCTGATAGTGTGAACATGCCCTAGAGTGAGGAAGGCAGGTTCCTTCTATCTACACTACTTCAAATCTCTTTCCCCAGTACTTCCTGTCTTGCAGAATTACTCATTTTCATCATTCAGGACACTCTACGTGGGTTTAATTATTATGTCTCTCTTTCCTTTAACCCTTGCTAAAAGGTAGACTCTGCAAGCAAAGATATATTGATTTATTTTCTTGATTGTTTTTTCCCTATATTGGCAAAGCATGTAGTTTACAATAGGCACTCAACACATGTGTAATGTAAATGAATGGAAAGTCCATTATCTTGCTTGATACTTTGGGAAAATAACAATGGGCCCTAGAAGACATAAGTCACATGTCAGTGTTGTGACTAGGAGGAAGGAGAGCAGCTCAGATGCTCCAAAGCCTCACCCTGAGTTTGACCCTAAGCACAGGCTTACTCATCAGATGCTGCTTTACAAGTGTTCCGACTACAATCATCCCACTTGCTTTTAGAGCACTTTGTTTGTTTTTACAGAAGATCCGTTCCTTGAACATTTGGTTCTCTATCTCTTCATTATTATTGGTAAATTGACAAAGCCAGCTGTGTACTAGGTTCATATATTATTGGAAAACTGTTGGTTTTCATTCATTTAGTTTAATGTTAGGTTCACAAAGTGCAAAACAAGCTAGCCAAATATATTTTGCATTATTTTGGAACCCCCCTGCATAATCCATAGGGAAACTAAATACAAATGTTCTGGTTATTTTACATGGGGTTTTAATAATATTTGATGACTAGAGAGTCCGTAGGGCATTTTCAAAAATAAGCATTGGGAAGTTGGGCAGAGTTAAGAGAGAAACAGTTGCAACCCCTCCCCCACAATGCTCAATCATAACAAGCTGTGTAATAAAGCTTATATAAATGTCTCAAAAATATGCTAACTTTTGCAAATTTCATAAAAAGCAAAACTTTTAAAATACAAATTCTTAAAGTTCTGAATCTATGAACAAAATTTATCATCCCACCTAACTGTATGTGGAGGTGCAGAGTGGGGGTTGCAATTATTCTCTAAAAATAAGCCCACTTCTTCCTGTCCATATCTTTGAAGCTTCTCCTGAGCTATTCTCAACCTGGATTGACAAAATGTCAACCACTTACAGATAAAGAGGTTTTTTTCTCTACTTTACTGAACCTCTTTTGGGAGTCAATGAGTCCTTCTCCCACACAGACTTTGAAACCACAAGATTCATCATCTCCTGAATTATGGCAACAAGAAGGCTTTGTGGGGACCCAGAAATTTTGACAAAGATGTCTTTTTTGTTTGTTTAATCTCAAAGGATAATATACCTTTAGCTATCTATTATTCCTGTTCTTCTTTTTTTTTTTTTTTAGATTTATTTATTTATGCATACAAGCACTGGGGTACAGGCCAGAGGTGGGGGGGTGAGAGGATTCACCACAGAGAGTGGGGAGCAGAACAGGCAGATCAACGGAAGTACACTGCTGAGGGGAGCAGCGGGCCCAGCAGGAGAGGTCTGCTGCGCCATGTGGGTCCCCTCCCTGGCTAGCAGCAGGGATCGAACTCGTGCTGCAGTGGCTGCGGTTTGCTTCATAGTGCGTTGCTTAACCCACTGCGCCACCAGGGAGGCCCTATTCCTGTTCTTCTTAATGTAATTCTACATTAGCAGTGTCTCTTGATACTGAAAAGTTACTTATTAGGTGGAAAATTACAGTTTAAAAATTGAAATTTTGTAAATATTAGTTAAAATTAGAACATTCAAACATATTAATTGTAACATAGAACAATTTATCAAGTTCAGTCTTTATGAATGGTGCTTGCTTGCTCAAAACATGAAATACAAACTTTGAAAAGTACCTCAAGAACTACCGCCTCAAAGAAAATGAGAGATTTTTGCCATACTATTGCAAGTATACTGGAAATGAGGAGGATGGAATACAAAATAGATTTATCTGAATCACAATTATTGACTCTTAAGCTTTAAAATGGAGATTATTTAATAATTCTAAGGGGTTAAGGTAGCTATTTTGTTAGCAGACAGGGTGAGTGGCCTCCCAGAACCCCAATGTGGCCATTGTTAACCTCTCCATTGGTCTCTCACCAAAGTCTGTTTCAAATGTCTCCTTTAATGTTCTCCATGTCCCTGGTACCAGTACAAGGCCAAGAAGTAAGTGCAGCTTCTGCCCATGTTTTTGCTCCATGTGCCTCTCCTTGTTCTCCATCCTCCTTTTTCCAGTCTCCTCTCCACCTTCCCTTTTCTCTGCTCACCTCCATCTTTCCTTGGGTAGGAAACTGGACCTACCATTTCTCTTGAGACCACCCTGTTACAGCTTGTGAATAATAATAGGTAACTGATTTTTTTCTAACAGAAAATAAAGTTAGGAGGCATTATTTAAAAACATGGTCAAAATTTGAGTTATGATAAAGACCGATACCATGAATTTTTTCTTAAAAAAAATATTTGCTATGTAGCTGCAGCTAATATATCAGCTAAAGAGCTCTGTTACCTTACGATTTAAGAATGAGGACACAGGCTACCTATTTACAGTCTATATTGCGGTATCACTAACCAACTGTATCACAGATATTTACCTAGTACATTTTAATTATAATATAATGCATTCTGTTCCTAAGATAGTAACATTTTGCATTTATGTTTGCTAGTCCTGACATTTAAGGGAAAATGTTCTATCAGTTTACGGAGTCACAGTCTGTGCCGTTACAGAAAGGAAGGGGGAAGCATATAAGTCACAAATGATGCATTTAATTTGGGAAACAGAGTAACTAAAGTCACCTACTGCTGTAGTCAGGGGCATTTTTCTTTAAAATTCAGCCTCAACTAAGACAACTTTCTTCCTACAAGTTAACATCCAATTTTTTTTATTTTCCTTTTTAGACCTAGAAATGTATCTGTAAATCAGGTGATTTAAGAGCCAATAGAGGTGTTGATATGAATGACTCACTGATTGGCTCAGATGCATAAATTAACTTTAGAACCCTGACTATAATTTCACATCATTTCAATGAATATTTATTGAACAAGGCCCTGGGTTACATGTTTGTGATAAAATTCTAAATTTAAAGTTAGTGATACACTAAGTGAGTTTATGGAATTATAGGAGACATACACCAAAGGAATAATTCAAAACTACCTAAGAGAAATGATAGTTTTTAGAGAAAGTTAATGTGGCAAAGTTAATGTTGACCAACTTAAACATTAGGAAGAAATTTCCGGAGTAGCTGGATATATTTTAGAACTCATTTTATTTTATAGATTCGATATAATATGTGTAATCTATATCTTATATTATGTTTAATATATCATATGTATATCTAAAAATAATATATGTAAAATATGCTAATATTGCATAGTATTACACATATTATATATTATCATATATATCATGTATTATATATATGGAATATCCTCTATGAAAAGAAAAATGGCAGATTGGCTTTTTTCTCCAGATAACAAAATAATGGAAACATGAATATCTTCTTCAATGGTTCTTCATTAAACTATTATTGTGCATCTAATAAATAGAACAAAGGAAATCAATGGGATTTCCCATAATGCTACAGGGAGTCTTAAAGATTGAGAGTGGACTTCTTATGTTTGTCATTTTCATGCATATTTTTTTAAGAATTGTTTTACTTTTGAATATGATTCAGAATGGAAGAGGAAACAGTGAAAGCCAATATGATATTTTTTTCCTTAATTTAGGTTCTTTTTAAAACCAGAACCAACAAGTTATGGTGAGTTCCACTGTGGTTAACTGTGAATAACCTTACTATTAAACCTCACAGACTGACACAGTTTGAGCAGCTGGGCTACTTGATCCATCTCTCCTGGTCTTATCTCACATTTTGATCTGCTCACCTTTCAAGTCACTTATCATGAGATTGACAAAGAGCCCAGCTGGCTCAAATTCCCATGTTTACTATAAACACAGGAAGTTTATAATTCTCACAATTAAGCCAAGTACAGAGCCTGCCTCCCATGGAATGAATTCTGCAATTTCACAAAGAATCTAAGTGAAAAATGCTTGAAAGGACATGTACACTGTTGAATATCTTACTGATTCAGGCCCATTCACTTACAACCTGGCGTTGTTCAGAACCTGATATCTGAAATACATCTTTTTGTATGTCTGTGAAGACAAATTTGATGAGTAAATCATCAGTGCAAATGAGTTCTAGAGAAATAGCTGACATGAAAGAACTTCCCAACTGTTGTTAAGCCTCTTTGTAGGATCTGTGTTGTTAATTGGTCTGCTGTTATATCAGGGTAGATGCCATCCCAAGCTAGGTAGTTATTATCTATGAATAACCTGAGAGTTTCTGAAAAACAAAGAAATGCAACTAGCTATTGTTCTGTATCTATACTCTAATTAACGTGTATAGCAGCCTCATCAAGTCTTAACCCTTCATCAAGCCAAAGCCCTGCAAATAGAAGGTCAAGGGGTCAACCTGTAGGTAGCATCTGGGGAAGATCTTCCCCTTGGCTGTCGTGAGCCTAAAAATAAAATTATTTGTTTTGTTTACCTTCTGCCTGAACTTTTTGGTTTACATGGAGATAGAGGCTGCAAAGACTTTGAAAAAGAAAGAGAAACATGCTTAGAACTACTTGTGTGATTTCATCTATGTGATTTATGACCTTCCAACAGACACAAGAAGTGTATCTGGTTATTTCCACTAAAAATTTGTATAAATAGAAACTCTAAAAGGTTAAGCAAATATCCCAAGGACTAATAACTAGTAATTGGTGAAATCCATGTCTGATTCTATTCTGTAGTCTCCAAAATGCATGCTTTTGATATTCCATTCATTGCATTTGAGGTGCTCCTCACCTAGTAGGGACTACAAAGAAATGACGTTTCACACAGACTGACAGTAGAAGGCTTAGCACATTTATCTTAGCAGTTTGTGTACCCATCCTCTGCACCAAAACACAGTTTCTTTATGGGGCACAAACCTTATCTTTTAAAATTACTCTCCAGAAAACAGAGTACATGTTTTGGTTCCTAATATGACGCAATAGATTTTGATTAATATATTCCAAACAAGAGGAAGGAACCAGAAGCCAGCCTTCTGCTTTCTGGAAGTGATATGATATAGAAAAAGGGGTTACATTGCTAATGCTTATTGAAGCAAGAGTGCAAACTCTGTGGAAAGTTATTATTATTATTTTGCTTTTTTTTTAATGAAGTAACATTTCATTTTAACAATATGTCAGCTTCAGGTGTTCATCATTGAAAATCAGTGTGTACAGACAGTATTTTCTTTTTAGATTTATTTTATTTTAGAAGAACTGGGGTATAGACCAGAGGCGGGGAAGCACATGTGAGTGAATTCACCAGAGAGAGAGAGTGAGGACCAGAACAGGCAGATCTACTGAAATACACTGCTGAGGGGAGCAGCGGGCGAGGCAGGAGAGGTCTGCTGTGCCATGTGGGTCCTCTCCCTGGCCTGGAATTGATTTCACACAACAGTGGCTGATGATAGCTTGATAGTCTACTGAGACTAACCCCTGAGCCACCAAGGAGGCCCTATGGGCAGTATTTTCATGCTACTATTTCTTAAATAAAACAGCAGATATCCTATGAATCCCACAGAGGAGGTGGCACGCAGAATTCTAAAAAGCTCCCCTAAATTCAGTGCCTTTATCCCTGGAACTGTAAATATCTCAGCGCTCTCTCTCTGGTGCTTATGTAATATGGCTATAAGACAACAGTCATCCCTGGGGGGTCCTGATGTAAATCACATAGACACTTTCAAAGCAGAGTTTTCTCTGGTCAATGGTAGAAAAAGGAAGCCAGAGATGCAAAGTGTGAGAACTGGACTCACTTGCTGCCTGTGTGAAGATTGGGGGGAGCTGGTTTGAGGGGTGTGGCTGGCCTGGCATAGTTGAGAGGCCCCTTCACCGGCAGCCAGGAAATAATCTGGGACCCCAGTCTCATCATTGTAATAAGCTGAATTGTGCCAACAACAGGAGTGAGTTTGGAAGCAAATCCTGAGGGCCCAGAGAATGTAGCTGTGCTTGGATGTCAGCTTTGTGAGAACGCAGCTGCCTCAGGCCTGCGAGCTCGGAGGCATGCGTGACTTTAAACCCCTATGTCTGTGATCATTAGTTACTCAACACTAGAAGATGGCGACACAGGACTACAAACTTTCATAAAAACTGATTCCAAAATAAATGATGAACACTATCCTTTTTAATGAAACTGTAATAAAACCTTCAACATGAGAAGGAAGTTCAGGAGCAACCCCATCTGTTTTGAGGGGTTCAGCAGGAAAGAGCACCATTATCCAATTACAAATTTACATTATGCAGCAATAGTTGCTTGCTGCCACATGACAATGAATGTGCTTTAATAATTTAATATATTCCGAGTAGCATCCATATTAAAAAGTCAAAATCCTTTTTTGAGAGGGCATGTATTTTAATGATCTTTGAAAGAGGCTCAGTGGTAGAAAGACCTTTCTTGTGGCCTTATTCAACTTCCCCCAAAACTTGCCTCAGACCCTGTCACACTGAGAAAATATATGTGACTTTCTTTTATTCTTTCATGTGTTTTGAGTTTAATAACATATGCTGTTTATATTTGGTTTCTATAGAGTTCCTTTTTGTCTTATAAACAGTTGCAAAAGATTTACCTAGAGCTGTGTTGGTTTTCTCTTTCTTTATCCTCCAACCCCCTTGGAAAGTCTAAATAGTTCCAAGGATTAGTAGCAGCTTAACTTTAGTCAAGATTTGTAAAAGATAAATGCAGATATTTTCCATTTTGGCACTTCAGGATGTTGTGAAATTAACCAATTGTCTTGTTCTTTCTCGATGGTCCATGTCTTAATAGTCACTCCTATTGTTTCAACAGTGTGTCAGAAAGCACCTGTAAATGACTCTTCAATGTGAAATGAGGACTAAAGGTAAGTTATTCTTTTCTAGGTGAGTTAGAGATTTCTGAATTTGACTCCTTTAGCTTAAAAGCTTTTATGCATGGCAGATACTGAACTAATCAAAAAACATATATTGTGTTTGTGGCAATTAACATCCTTACTTTCAGGTTAGGAAAATGACAAAACGATTTAAAGGCCTCTCTAAATGTTTAAAGCATTTCCATATAGAATATATGAAAAGGTTTATTTCTGTTTGTTCCATGTAGAACTAAGTATAGGATCTGTATGGTGATTCCACCTTGCTGGCACTTCATTAAGTCTCAGTCCTCATCAATTACAACACACACTGGTCACCCAGTTAATACAATTCCTTGATTCCAATACCTTGAAATCTACTGTAGGAGAACATTCTAACTGCCTTGATCTGAACATCTGATATATCAACTATAAAGTTATGAATTCATCATTTTCAACCTAAGCCTCTCCTAGGGAATAATATGTCCACTCCCCACCTCATGCTGTGGAGCTGTGCTGTTCAGTATGCTATTTTTTTTATTTAAGTGTCTTAAAATGAAATTAAAATTCAACCTTTTAGACAAACTGGCCATGCTTCAAGGTTTGAAAATATATATGTGGCCAGTGGATAATATATTGGATTACACAGATTTTTAAAAAATTTCCTTCATTGCAACAAGCTCTATTGGGCGACACTGTTATAAAGTCACTTTATCTAAACACCAGGCTCGGTGCTGGGTATTTAAAAAGAAATTTAAAAAGAAATATAATCTGTCTTACTGAGCCTAAGTTCTAGAATGTCTCAATGGTCACAGTTCTTTTATCTACTGAAAATATAAATATGTGTTTAATTTTATTTTCAGAGTTTGTTATAGCAGATCTTTCCTAGTTCTCTCCTACAGTGAAGAAAGCTACATTTCTTCTCATCATAGAGTCAATAGCCATACAGATTTTATACCCACATGTACTTTCTTAATTTACGAGATGGACTCATTGTTTAAAATTTTCTTCCTAAAATCAGTTTTTCAAGCTCTCATTGAATGCCTAAACATTTAGTCACTTGATTAGGGATGCTTGAAATAAAATTTTAATTAGATAATGTCCCCTAACCTGCTTTTGTTGTTACACCTAGCTAAGTGCTCTTTGTGTCTTAGTCTAAATGCCATTTCTTCTGCGAAGTTAGCTTGGAGAGGCACACTAAGCCAGGTGTCCTTGCACTAAATTATAACTCAAACCTATCATATTAAATAATCTCCGCTCCTTAGTGTCAATTTTAATATAATCAGCTGTTTCAGTTTCCCCACTTAAACAATGAGTATTATTCAGACAAAAACTCCAGATGCCTTGCTGGTTATTGGATTTCTAACTCCTCAAACGGTTGACACAAAGTTTTGATTTGTTGTATTCTTAAATAGTTTTTTTATAATATTATCATATTTAACAACAGTTAAAATTCACTACAGTTACCTTGGGAAAATACTGTCTTAGTTGTATTTTGGAAGGGAACAAATATAATTCAGAAGTATTTTTTACAGATAACTTAAGGCAGCAAGGTTCATCCAAAAACAACAAGCTAAAGAAGGACATTGGCAAATCAAAACCACAATGAGATACTTCCTTACCCCTGCGAGAATGGCCCATATCAAAGACCAGAAACAAAAAGTGTTGGCGAGAGTATGGAAAAAAAGGAACTCTTGTGGTGGGAATGTAGACTGGTTCAACACCTATGAAAAACAATATGGAAGTTTCTCAAAATATTAAAAATAGACCTATTATATGATCCAGCAATTCTACTCCTGGATATCTCCCTAAAGAATGCAAAAACTATTTCAAAGGAATAGATGCACACCTATGTCCATTGTACAACTATTTATAATTAACAACCTATGAACTTAAGTGCCCAACAACAGAATAGTGGACTATGAAGGGGTCTATACACATAATGGATTATCCGCAAAAGAAAAAAGATGAAATCTTGCTATTTATGACAACACAGATTCAACTGTGATTGGTTATGGGATTATGCTGAAATAAATCACAAAGAGAAAGACAAATAATGGATTATTTCCTTGATGTGTGGAATATCCTGACCTAAAACATAGGAACAGACAAACCCAACCAAAGCAAACCTTAGAAATCTCACTATAGAATTGGGCCTAACGGAGGAAGAAGAGAGAGGGAAGCAAATCATAAGGAAGCCCAATGACCTATGGTGCAGAAGACAGTAGGTGTCTTCATGGGAGTAGTAAAATACATCTAAAGAGCTTGAACTTATACTGCTGAATTATTTGTGGTATTGTATACCAATGTGATCTCAATGAAAAATAATACAATCTAAAAAAAATTGAAACTCCACTTATAATTCTTTCTCTGTCACCAGGTTGGCTATGTGAATGGCATCCCATCAACATATCTTGTTGTTTAGGATCCTCATTTATAAAATGGTATAAACACAATTTATCCATAGAATTTCCAAAATAAGTGAAATAATGCAAGATTACTATCAAATACCTGCTAGAATACTCACCAAATGTCATTGTCTTTCTGTGTATTTTCCTACATTTGAAAATTGGTCTTGTAGATATTGATGAGTAGTTTCCTTTGTGGAATTTTTTCCCTCTTCCTCACTGGTATTCTTTAGAGATTTAAAAAATTTGATTCCCCATTCCCCTCTTTAGTGTGTATCTTAGCATATGATCTGCTTCTATTCCATTTATCCAACTACACAATCTCTCTTTGTAACACTAACCAAGAACATAGACACAACCCATAGCCAAACCCTAACTTGTAGGTACACAGAAACCCATGCCCTAACCACCACACAAATTCTAGAATTTCTATGCACTGTAACCCATACCCTAAGTGTAACCCTTCTTCAGATGCTGACCCTAACCATTCACTGCTGCAGACCAACTCCGGCAATGAACCAGGGTCCCCACAAGATGAGACAGCTCGGCGGATGAATGCATAGGGAAAGGGGAAAAGGGATATGAAATTACAGACACTCTTTCTATGGTGCCAACATCTTCCACTGAGAGTCTCATCAGTTCTTTATTTATACTTTACACACAAGAAGCAGGAAAGCCTGGAAACATCATTTGTAACATTTTCTTAGGAAAAACAGGGAACCTTCAGGCCTCAGCCCTGTGCAAAAACATGTTTTTGAGAACAGCAAAACAACATTCATTACATTTTCTTAGGACTGGTGCAAAACAACATGTTTATGCTGGAGCTGTGCAAAACAACATGTATCTATCCATATACTAAACATTGAGGCAGCTGTAATAACCCAGCTCCATCACAATCAACTAGCCCTTTCCACCACAGGCCCCAAGCAAAAAGGAAATATTAAAATTAAACCCCAAACTATATCTATTTCTTACCATTCAATCCTCAAAAGGAGCTACTAACCCCAACCTATCCTTAACCCAGAACTTAGCCAGCAATGTTTAAGGACACCAAAGGAGTCCCTCTATATACAACCACGAATCAGCTGTTACAATATTGGTTTTCTTGAATTTACCTTACAGCATGTTGCCATTCAATAGTTCGTCATCAAAATTGCCCAGCAACCATTTAAACAGCCAGTCTTACAACTGCTCTCCCCACCCCCGCACAGTGGGTAAATTTCCAATTAGCACTTAATACACAAGATGGTGACAGTAGTATCAGCCAAAACAGCGGATATCTGGGAGGGGCCAGTTTTGGAGCTCCTGATTTTTCAGGGGTGTCCTTCATGCCGACCTTCTGTCACTCAGCATGAGTAGCATGGCCCCCGGCAATTCACCACCAACATAACATGAATCTTAAACAACAACTACCCTGTACCTAAAGACAAACCAGCAGCCAAACGAAAACCCATGTCCTAACCTTAACATGCCTTCTAATGAGTAAACACACCCTAATATGTATCCTAACACTCACACATGCCCTAACACCAACCCTAACCCTAAGCCCTACTGTAACCCTAGTCTCCTTCCTCTTCAGCTCCTCCAAAAATTAGAATTCCTGGAACACTGCATGAAGACTATAAGAAAGTGAATCTAAGCTTTAGGTCAATATGTTATTCTTGTCTTTGCGGGCCTATGCATTTGGATAGTGCATCACTCATTGTCCTTTAATTGTAAGTCATCTTGGTATCTCTGTCCAGCATCAGGTGCACATGTGGAATCACATTTTTGATATTAAAGACCCCATGGAGAATACTGGGTTAGGGTTTCTAATTTAGGATTTCTAACCTAGGATAAATAGAAACTGAGTTCCATGAACTATCAAATTTAAATTTACTTGCACCACATTCAACCTTCTGATTAGAATTTGTTTGTAGGAATACACGTGTAAACAAGTTCCTTGAGTGAGTCTTAAACATAGTAATGTTAAATGTGTTTGTTCTTTCACCCAAAGAAGGTGTTTTACTACAAGATATATATATTTTTATGTGGAAAGACATTAAATTTAAATAAATATATGGTAGGGATATTTAACAATAGTTGTCATCTACTTAATAGTTACCATGTCATTATTTCACACTTATTTCATATAAACCAATTGAGTAGACACAATCATATATCCTTATCATTCTACAAATGAAGGAATCAGCCAAAAATGATGCAACTACCATGTACCAGAAGTGAGTGATTCTAAAACCCAGATTATTGCAACTTTTATACTGTAAATTTCTACAACGCTAAGTTCCAATATACCAGCTATTGCAACAGTTATTCCTGTTGAACACTTCAATGTGGAGTTCACTATATTCTTAAGTTATCCAGTCCCCTTTAAAAAGCTCTAACTCTGAGATCATACTGAACACAGATGACACTTTCTTACTCCCATCCACAGCTCTGAAATACCATACTGAGTAGGCATCAAGTCCTGTTCGCTGGGTAGACCTGGCATGTAAAGTCCAAGGTGATCAATTGGTATGTAACCAGCTTTTATGTGGATTTATAGACAAATTTATAGACAAAAGAATTTGAGAGAAATTCTTATGTCACCTTTGTTTTTTTGTATAATAAAGGAAAATATGGACCTTTTTAATCTCCACATTTCTAGTGGACACTCACACCTCATACATAGAATTGCTCAGTAAGTGTTTACGGAATCCAAATGTACAAATATCTGTAATAAATTCACTTGTAAGACATTGATAAAAGCAATATGTGTAGTTTGGAGAGCCATAACTTTAGATGTTCATGAAAACTCTGGGCCTGACTCATAGATAAAACACTGATAAATGGAAGCTATGAATATAAATAAAAAGCTTAAATTTATCTTTATACTCCGTGTGTTTCATGAGGCCTGACAGTTACCAAAAACAATAAATTATTGTTGAATGAACTAGATTTAGCTACATGAAGAGGCTTTTGTATAATAAAAGATAGACAATAGGAAATATGGACACCATAAGATTTATAGCTTACTGTATAACCTTGGCCCTCTTCTCTATATAAGGACTCAAGAATTATTCAAATGAATAAAGATTTCATATTAGCTGTCATAAAAAAGATAAGAACTATAAACATAGGGGTGCAGGTATTCTTTTGAATCAGTGTATTTGTGTCTTTTGGGTATATTCCTAGGAGTGGGATTGCTGGATCCTATGGAAGTTCC
>JAGFMF010011709.1:12606006-12627403 GCA_019455555.1 Galemys pyrenaicus
GGAACATAAGGGAACCAAATAAAGATCAAGGAAAGGAATAAGAACAATATTAATAATAACAACAACAGCAATAAAGACACAGAAACCAAAAATGAGGAGACAAGGACAAACTGGGGACCTCTGGTGGGGAGGGGAGAGGGAGGGTTGAGGGAAGATGGGAGCACGAGGGACCGAGGTGATGGTGCACTGGTGAGATGGTGATGGGAAATACAATTAATGGCAAGTATATGTAAATTTTAAAATATTTTAATAAAAAAATAAATTAAAAAACAACAAATACATAAAAGTAAAAAAGATAAGAACTGCATAAAAATACAGGTATTTTGGACCATGATGAATTATGAGATGAAATATGAGAACTCCATGCGAAGCCCCTCCAAGCTAGGTTAGGTGTGTCTCTCTCCCTTACATGTTGACTTAAACCTTCTCACCAAGGTCACACCATCTGGGGACTCCAGCTATATCTACCCCTCTACTTTCACCTCACTAACACCAACATTTCCTCCAGCCTTCCCAACAGGCCCCTAAATAATTTAGAGCATCTTCTACTGTGATGCCAAGGGTTAGGGGAAGGAAGAGGGAAAATTAATGCTTAATGGGCATAGAGTTTCAGTTTTGTAAGATGAAAAGCTTGCAGAGATTTGTTGCACAGCAATATGAATACACTTAATACTACTGAGCTGGGTACTTAAAATCACTTAAGAGAGCATGTGGACTGTTATTTTATTTCACACACACATATACACGTGTGCCCACACATGAAAGTGTGTATTAAACACTTAAGTATTGGCTAAGAAGATGTTCCCTGCTACCAGAAAGTTAAACATCATCATTTGGCTTTTGTCGTAAACTGTATTCCCTAGAAACTCACCTCAATAGAAAGATGGAGGACCTTTGCACTTGTTTTCAGTCCCTGGTGTTCTCTGAATAGGAGATGACATGACTATTATTACAAAAGTAAGGAGGGCGCCCTCAAATCACGTGAAGTGAAAATAAAGGATTTGTTCAAATGGCTTTGAAATATTTCTTGGAATAGGAATAGAAGATACTTGAGGTTCAGATGTCAAATTTAAATGTTATTTTCACACACTGAAGAATATTTTGAAATGTTTAGCCGCTTCCAATTTACAGAATGAGATTTACGGGACGTTTCACACTCCCCTCGTTTACTCATCACCTCCATATTAGACAGACAGAGTCCACGTAGGTGATGCAAGCGCAGAACCGAGACACGGGTTGGTTTCCAAGGCCCTACCCCTCATGCATGGCACAGCTGCTCTCTCCCCAAGATTTTGTGGCTCCAAGTGTTGCTTCTCTGCCATTATCCCTGGTGCTCATCATTGCTCCTGTTTGTCATGTTTTGTGAGGGTGGAGCCCAAGAGGTCAAAGGGAGCAAGGTCAGTCCTACAGATATAGGAACTAGGAGCAGGGTGGCGGGTAGGAGCCAGGAGTAGTACACCATGCAGGAGCAAGTAGGAGCCAGGAGCAGTCTATCATGGAGGAGCCAGGAGCAATATAGCTTATAGAGGTGGCCCTTTCACCACTGTGTGGTGAAGCTGAGTTAGATCATCTGAAAGATTTCCCCTAAAGTTATTAAACACACAGGGAAGTCTATGACTAAGGTAAGTTGTTCAGCATGATTTACTGAGTATGGGGATTAAAACCCATCTGCCAAGATTAATCTAACATAAGTATAAAAATGTCTTAAAGATGTAATTTTATTCAAACCAACTTTGACAAATACCACCACAATAGGTTTTTTTTGATGTGAGGGGCATGTACGTTTCATCACTTACAAAATCAGAGCTTCTCCCAGTGCCTTTCAACAAAGATCTGTGAATCATGTAGAAGCATTGATTGTCCTGGAAGCCACTGGAATTTGCTCACACATGAAAGGTTTCTCTAGAATACTGAGTTCAGTTCTTAAAGGTTCTTGGCACTGGTGTTTCTACCCTCTTAAGACAACATTTCAATTCCTCCACTTTTGGCTCTGTCCTTCTTATTTCTCCTACATATCATTATTTCATCAAATGTATGTATTCAATATGATTCCAGTTTTGTTTTGTTTGTTGGGCCAGTGAACCTGGGTAACCCAAGGCACGGGGCCAGACATCTGGTAATAATAAAATCAGATTACAGTAGAAGAAGATCAAGAATCCTGTAACCAAAAGGTAGTAGGGAGTGTACTTGCACCTGTGAAGAATACTCGAGATTGTGTTTCCTTCTATGATAGTTGTGTTCTCGGCATTGACAGAGACAGGTGAACGGTCATTGATATCATACTTACAATACGTGGGGCCAGGAAAAAACAGCACTTGTCATTTTCCTCTGCTCCAGATACTAGTTTTATCACATCTTCTGAGATCTTTAGAATCACCAAACACTAAAAAGTACAAATGAATTCTACCTAGAAGGTCACCAGTTTAAAAGAGAAGGGCTAACTGCCTTCACATACTCCATGTTTTGTGTTCACCAGATATTATTTTCACAGTTGGGTTTCTGGGTAAATGTAGAAGAGGATGTGAAAGCTTAGTTTTCCCTGGATATTCATTCTAAGTTCCTTTCCTTCATTTTGACACATTATTTTGTCTTTAGAACTTAAGACAATTTTCATTGGCACCAAGGTATATTTGGTGAATGACTAAATCAATCAAAAATCTTTTCTTGATGTTCTTGCTTTATTCCATTGGAAACCACACTCTTCTTTGTTTTATATTTGTATTAATGTCTTAATTGTAAATTGCATACTTTCCACATATTAACTATTTAAATAAAACTTTCCTGTTTCCAATTGTATTAAATCAGAAGGAGAAGCTCACTCTTCTGCAACAGATTATTTATTTTCATTTCTAATTTGACTACCTTTATAATTTTTCCCATGACTTAATTACTACAGAGTTTAAGGCTTATATTTGGGCTCACTGTTTTCCATTTCCAGTTCCATACACTTTTTCAGTTTGCAATAAGCATTTATGATGAGTAATTGTCAGGTGCCAGAGCAGAATAAGTCTTCCATGTGGAAACCTATAAACTAAGACAATTTGAGGATTTGCTGCTTTTAAAACATCTCTTCAGAAAGTCAATTCATTTTCCCCTTTTGTATTAACATGGTAATAAGCATAAACAAGACTTCAGAAACCCGGCCTTTAATTACATCTTCAGAGAAAAAAAATATATTAAGCTTTATTATTTCCTGCCTTTCCATTAGCAATTCCACAATCCAAAAAAAAGACATAAGACATTTCTGTTCAATTAGTGCTAGCCTGACATATAAGGAAAAGAGAAGATTTATAGTCTCTGTGCAAAATTCATGCAAAAATGGTTTTGGCATAAATTTACTGGCCAAAATATTGCCCTCTGTGTTGTCATGCCATATTGCTCATGGACACATTTTGTCTTCTCTGAAAATATCTCTAGATAATCAGGAACACAGAGGGCCACTCGAGAAGAAATTGCTAGCTGATGTCCTAATTAGAACACCCTGCACGTTAAACAACCCCATACTTGTTCTCAACTCTTGAAGAAGGATCTGGAAATTTATGGCCCTTGAAAAAGATGCTTCAATTTTTCATTATTTTTTTATTATCTGTATCCCTTGTTACAGCAGTGACAACTTTTTTTTTTTTTTTTTAACAGTTGCTTCTTTTTCTGTTTAAAAAAGAAGCAAGGAGCCTCCCTGGTGGTGCAAGGGCTTAAGCCTCAGCACTATGAAGATACCCACAGCTGCTGCAGCAAGAGTTCGATCCCTGGCCAGGGAGGGGACCCACATGGCACAGCAGACCTCTCCTATCTCACTCACTGCTACCCTGAGCAGTGTGTTTCAGTAGACCCACCTTTTCTGCTCCCCACTCTGTCTCTTGTAAATTGTCTACTCGCCCCCACACATGCACACATTTCTGGCCTGCACCCCAGCTCCTACATGCATAAATAATTTCTAAAAAAAAAAAACAAAAATTAAAAAGAACCAAAAATGTATTTTTTTTCTTTAGCAAAAGACTTAAAACCATATCCTATTTCTCATTTGTCTTTCTTTAAATCTCTAGTCAACTCCTAGGTTCTGTGAAGAGGAAAACTATCACAAGAAATCTTTGGACCTTTATCTTAGCCTCAACTAGAAATAAAAAAATGAGTTCTCTCTGAGGGAATATAATTTTTCCTTTGCAGAGTAAGTCCTGACTCAGAAGACCAAGTATTTTTTTGGTAGGTGTTATCAAATTCTGTTATCATTCATCCACAAGAATTATGTGATTTTGAAACATCACTTAAAAATATAGTTCCTGCTAGTTTTCCGGAATGGGATCAATTCACTATTACAGAGACATGCAAGATCAGAAGTTGCTAACATAATGTATTATATTAAATGTCAGAGTGCTCACACAGACATACGTGAGTATGTCCCATGGAAATACAAATGGGGGGGAAGAAGTGGGGAGCAGAAGCCACTCTCCACAGAATTCCCTCTGGATCAGTGCATGACCTGATAATAAGATGCTTTTATGTCTGTACAGCACAGTCTATAAAACAAGAGCACATTTTGTGAAAATATTCACATTCCATGCATTTTAGATATACATTGAGATTTCAATCTCTTATGCTAGAGGCAAGGCTAAGTCATTTTTTTCATTTTCTTTCTAAAAAATGATATTGTTGAGTTATGACAAGTTAGTTATAAATGTGTTAATTACAAATGTGACTGATTCACAAATCAATTAATCAATTAGTTAATTTTTCTGGCTTTTGTGATTTTGTTTTAGAGTGTGACATACACTAAACATTCTAATACACTGTATTTTTCTATTATATTCTAATGTGTATCCATATTTATATTTATAGCTAATTTTCTAACACAATTATACCCTAAAGAGGGTCCCCCCAAAGTGAATATATATCAAATTCCATAAAATTTGATTTTTCCCCCAAAGTATACACTAATAATTACAGAGTAAATTACCTGGAGAGATTTTTTTAAAAACTCTTATAAAGAAGTTTTTAAAGTGGACCTCCCTGGTGGCGCAGCGGGTTGAGCGCCGCACTGTGAAGCATCCACTGCACAGCAGCGCGAGTTCAATCCCTGGCCAGGGAGGGGACCCACAGGGCTCAGCAAATCTCTCCTGCCTTACCCGCTGCTCCCCTCAGGGCTGTATTTCAGTTGAATTGCCTGCTCTGCTCCCCACTCTGTCTCTGGTGAGTCCTCTCACCTCCCGCGATTCTGGCCTGTGCCCCAGCTCTTGTATGCATAAATAAATAAAATCTTTTTAAAAAAAAAAGTTTTTAAAGAATAAGTAGAAAAGAAAGAACATGAAGTCCTTAACTCAAAAGTCACCAAAATGCCTTCTTTGAACATCCTATCTCAAATTGCTCCCTACCCACACCCCCAGGTCCTTTCCGATCCATTGTTCTAGCTGAACTGAATGTGCATGACCTTTTACTTCTGTGTCCTCACCAAAATAAAAGCTTCTGGAGTCTGCTCCTTCATCCCTCCTTGCCCAAGGTCTAGAGCCTGCCTGCCACAGAGCATTGGTAGGTGTTTGCAAATAGTGGTCAAGTAATGGATGGATGTCCTAAAATTCCCTAGATTAACGTGAGAGTCTTTGATTCCAGTTTTAGCAGAAGAGAATCAAATATGCAAAGTCTTCTAAGTGTCTGGTTCATTTTGTTTCCACGTGTTCAGCTTGCAAATTCTATGGTGATAGTTTCACTAATTTTATTTTCAGACATTTAATACATGCCTACACTGTTGGAATATTAAAGTCATCTAGCAAAGGCAAAAGCCAGATACATATATTTGTTGGTATAGATACACATAAGTATATTTATACTCACTTCCAAAAAGGCAGAAAAAGAATGAATACAATTAGACTAAAAAGAAAAAAATAAATCTGACTGCCAATAAAAGGCAGCATTTTGACAACTATTAATTTATTTGAAAGTAGTACAAGAATTTTTCTCTTAAAGTGTGTGAATCCTACCAGTAATACTGACAATGTTTCCAAAAATTTGGAAGTTATCCTGGTGTTTTTTGTATAAGTTATAACTTCTTTTCATGATGTAATTTTTTATTTTTTGAATTTATAATCACAAATGAAAAAGACCCAAAGGGTTCTCAGTTACAGGCAATTCTCCAAATAGTCATACGAAGTAGACTAAGATTTCCAAATACAACTATGGTGATCCCATTAAAATTATCTATCTTAACATTCCCCACTGCAGAATTTTGATTATGAAATGACCTTAGTAATTCCTATGGGAGAAACCAATACACACGAGCTAGTGATTTCCCACTTTCTACTTGCTAGAAGCACCTCTTTTGGTTTGGAGTGAAAACATGCCCAGGTCAGTATCTGCTTTCACTTTTAACTACAGATGCTGTTACACATTTCTGGTTACTGATATATAAGACAAAGTCTAGTAAGGTTTCATTGTTCTTTGAAATTATCTGTTGTATTTGTAACATAGGGAGGCAGCGCCATTTGTCTTTCCTGCTGCTACCTTGAACTTCAGCACAATGATTGGAGCTATTGCTACCATCTTCGTGACCACGAAGTTGAAAGTAAACAGCTAGCAGTAGAGAGACAGAAATGGGGACACAGCCTGCCTAAGTCTCTGAGGGTGTTCTGGAGGCACTGGCCTTATGTGGATGACTCGTGTCCATGTTCTTATTAGGTAAGAAAAACAAACTTATATTGGTTTAAATTACTATTAATTCAGTTTCTGTTACATGCTGCCTAAAGCTTTTCTGTTTCAGTTATTGATTCTAAGGCCTTTCATTGCTTTGTTTAAGAGGAAAACTGAAGCTCAAGGAGAATAAGCAGCTTGGTAAGAACCTTAGATGTTTTTGGTGAGAAGCATTTACTGGAGCCCCTGAATCTTCCAGAAGACTTGCCCATGCACACCATGGCCACCAAGCCAGATTATGGAGCCACTACATCTGCATGCTCAAGGAACGGAAACAATGAAGATAACAGCATGCTCATACTGAAAAAGTGTCAGAATTGCTGATGAATGCTAGGCTAAATACTATATAATATTGGCTGTATGCAATAGTAATCTTTTTAATGGTTTTCATGTAACATGTTGAAATTAAATTATCATCATCTGCAATAAATATTTGTTCATCATTAGGTCAAAACATCTGGATGACAGCTCAAAAATTCCACTATTCATCAACTTATTCTTACTCTTCATCTCCAGTGATTCAACAATCTAGATGCTTTGGCATCATGAGATTCAAGTAAGCATCGAGTTGGGGAGGCTGTTGTCTCTTGAATTTGAGGAATGAGGTTTTAGTAATTCAGATCTTCAATCTTTATTTCTCTCTTGCCTTTTTTTTTTTTTTTTTTTGGCTTTAATGAAGTGTCCAAAAACTCTGGATATATTTTATGTCATCTAAGCTTTGTTTCAGTCTGTTTTTATAAATTGATGCTAGATCAAGTGAAAGTTTACAACAGTTTATCTACCTTCTTACAAAGGAGATTTTTCTCTCACTTACTAGTGGTTAATCCCAGTTCCAGGCATAGTTCTCCCTTGGCCACATGTCTACCCACAAACAAATCAATCCTTTTAGTGAAGCTTTTGGCATCTTTATCTTCCTTGATGAAAATGCAGTTCTGAGATTTTCAATTACACATATGGACCAGATATGAATATGACTTAAGTGAAAGGGAATTCAGTATGGTTTTGTAATCACGGGCCATATATTGCATTTCTTTTTATGCTAATGTTTCCTTTATAATTCCTGGTTGCTGGATAGCTGCTCAAGTGCCTGAATGGCCCCTCTTAGCATGTTCTGTCTCTTGTTGTACTTTTTCTACTTTCCCCAATTCAATGAGAAATCAAAATTGGAGGCCAATGGAAAGAAGACTTTCTACCTCACTTCCAGCACTTTATACAAACAGATAGCATATTTCTCACCTCTTCTTTATCCTGTGCTCACAGTCACAAAATAGGGGTCAGTTACGACAAATTTTCTCACTCAAACTTTGTCTTGAATTCTTTTCAATATATTATAGTTCAGTCAACTTAAATTAGCACTCAATCCTTAAGTCACTATAACTTTCATCTAAATTTGATGTACATTTCTCCCACCACTATCAGGAGTTCCTTTAAAATAAAATTAAGTAGTAATTTTGGTAAAAAGAAAGAAACTTTTCTGATGTGTGTGTGAGAGAGAGAGAGGGGGATCCCAAATGAAGGAAGGTGACTCCAATAAGAGAAACAAATTCTTAAACATGTCACAAATATGTCCACCGCTGTCCATCTTAGCTTCTTTGAGTCAATGTGTAACTAAGACCTTTCCCACCAAAACTTCTTTGCAATCTCATGTCCCTCTCATATCCACTAATACTTCTGTCCTTCCATGGAGAAGTCTAAAGAGATTCCAATAATGTAAGTCTTTGGTGACAATAATACCCTTAAAATGAATCTCATCAGACTATATAACAAGATTAAACACTGTAGCATGATCTACAAAGTCTGGTGTGATTTAAATCCTGCCTTCATTTCAACCTTACTTCACCCTTTACCTTCCTTACTTTGTTCCACAGTGATCTTCTATTTCTCAAACTACAACAGCCTTTTCTGCTGAAGGTCTAAGCTTTCCTTCCTTTCTTCATGTAATCTGTATTAAGTGTTTAATTTGGATCAAGCAGCCCATTTCCTATTTTACCTAGTTTTTCCTACTTATATTCAGATTGCAGGATGAAAGCACCTTCCACAAGAAGATCCCATCTGACTATAACAGAATTTCTACCTGTTCAGCAAAGCCTGTTTACCCTTTTTCCTGGCTACAGTTCTAAAGTTCTCAGTTTTTGGTACAACCACTATGGAAATGTGTGGAGATCTCTCACACTACTGAAAATGAAGCTACCATATGACCCAGCAATTCCACTCCTAGGAATCAACTAAGGAACATAAAATCATTAATTCAAAAGGATACCTGCACCCCTGTGTTTATTGCAGCACTATTTACAATAGGTATGCTATGGGAAAAATGTCCAAAAACATAGACTGGATCAAGAAGGCTTGGTATATATACATAATGGAATACTACTCAGCATAAAAAAGATAAACTCATGCCATTCACAGCAACATGGATGGAGCTAGAGAGGACTATGCTCAGTGACATAAACCAGAAGGAAAAAGAAAACTATAGGATGGTTTTACTTATAGGAAGAATAAAAGGGAATGAAACAAGGGATCCAGGGAAAAATAACAAGAACAAAATCAATAGGCAACTATAAATCAGAGACATTCTGTAAGGGTGGGGGAGGAAAAGGGATCAAAACAGGGAGGCAAGAGCACAACGGACTGTGGTGATGGTTCACGGCTGAACTGATGGTGGGAACTCTATGGGGACTACCCCTGAGAGGAGAAAGCAAACATTGTTCAAAAATGAACAATGGTGTAAAATATATATATTTTACCTCTGAGTGGCCTGTGACTAGAACTCACCTAATGAATATGAATGGAACTGTAGTATGTCACTCCTATTTAAGAAACAAAAATGGTGGCTGCACAGAAAATTCCCTGAGTCATTGTGAGGAAAATCCAAGTTTTCTATCTTTTAGAGGCTGCCCACAACCCTTGGCTCATGGCTCGATATCACCTCACCATCTGCTTATGATGGCACATCTCCTTCTGTGACCTGGATTCTGCTGTTACTTCCTTTTATAAGGATCCCTGGTAATTATATTGGGCCCACCTGGAAAATCCCGGCCAATCTCTCCATTGTAAATCTTTTAACTTAACACATTTCAAAGTCTCTTTTGCTCTGTTAGATAACACAAATATTTGTACATTCTGGAACATGGGCCTCTTTGGGGACAGTCAGGGGGAAAGGGACATTATCCTATCTCCATGCAAAATAACAAGACACATTTCTAAAAAAGTATTGGAAGAAAAAGATCTCATTAACATCCCAAGATAAGCAATGATAAGCTTATAGATATGGCTTTTCTACTACAGAGCAGTATCTCAGTTACAAAACAGCCATCATTAACCATCCTTAATTTTAAAATGAATCATGGAGGGAAGGAACTGAAGAAAGCAGATGTGAGAACAGCTACAATAGTAAAGATAAGACAAAGGAAATCAATGTTGTTACTATCACACAAATTTGCAAATAAATTGAACAGACATGTATTACATGTTGTTGGGAATCGTTTTCCCACTGATACAAAGCTGAATAAAAATAAATCAACTTTCAACTCTCAAATTCAAACTTAAATCAGTTAGAAATGGATGTTGGAAGTGGTACATCTCTCAGGTAGGACATCGCCCCGATGCCGCCCTCAGACGTTATTATGGAGGTTAACTGAACAGTAAT
Organism: Galemys pyrenaicus; assembly: GCA_019455555.1. Classification (NCBI taxonomy): domain Eukaryota; kingdom Metazoa; phylum Chordata; class Mammalia; order Eulipotyphla; family Talpidae; genus Galemys; species Galemys pyrenaicus. The sequence continues at coordinate 12,616,331 of JAGFMF010011709.1, forward strand.
AACCTCCTAGAAGGCACAGCCAAGGGCCGGAGAGAATGGTAGGCTTTGGAGTGGTTCCCAGAGAGCAGAAAGAGGGTGGGGAGAAGCAATGTCTTACCTTTTTAGACGAGGACTGTCACAGCGTGGGGAGACAGGACTTCCTCCGAGCAGCCCCGGTCACTGTTGGAGCCCTCATTCCTCTCTTCTGATTTAGAGCACGTGTTACAGCTGTGCTTCCCCTCGCCTTCCAATTACACCATGGACAGGTGGGGCCTAGAGACAGATTCCACCTGGAATAACTAGCATGCAAATGTGCCTCTGGTTGCAGAATCTTTTGTAGTAATTGCTCCAACTTGTCTCTCAATCAGTGAGTTTTTAATCCCAAAACAACTTCAGCTTCAAAATCTGAGGAAAGTACCAGGATTTTGTGATGGGGATTGTGGCGCGAGGAAGGCACGGGGCACAAGAGCAAGTTCTGGGTGATTCCAAGCAGATGGGTCATGGAGGAGTCCTGGAGACCTCAGTGGCTTTTTACAGAGGCGACCAGGTCCACGGCAGGCAGGGGTGCGGGGGGGGGGGGGCGGCAGGAGGCTGGCAGGCCTCCTAGCCCCTGGCGCATNGCGGGGGGGGGGGGGGGGGGGGGGGGGCGGCAGGAGGCTGGCAGGCCTCCTAGCCCCTGGCGCATCTTCATTCTCTGGGCTCTCCAGCTTCTCATCTCTGCTTCTACTGCTGCTGCTGCTGCTGCTTCTCTTGCTCTCTGCTGCTCTCATTCTGTTGGCGTCCTCGTGACACCGCCCTTATATTTTCGTGTTCAAACCCAGGTACGCCTACTTGCGCATGCCCACTCAGGCATGCATGCAGAACCGCAGGTGTCCATCATTACACCAATGGCGGGAGGGTGGAAAAGCCTGAGACTTTTCTCTGACACTACAGGGCTAGTGTCCTAATTCTCTCTCTCTGTTTTGTTTTGTTTTAATCATTGCACATATTGAGGAGTGACCTTGTCTCCAGTTCAGGGTAGAGACATCACATTCTATTGAGTATTTCTAAAGCTCTTTGTAGCCAGGTACTCACCCCTATCACCCATCTGTTATTGTATACTTGGCTTCTGATGGCTCAACAATCCCTGTGGCCTCTGTTGCTGAGGGTTTGTATCAACTGCACTGTGCTATAGCATTCAGTTTGGAAACAGTATCTTGATTGTCAATCAAGATTATCATTAAACTTTTTTTTTTAAAGATTTTATTTATTTATGCATACAAGCACTGGGGTACAGGCCAGAGGTGGGGGGGGTGAGAGGATTCACCACAGAGAGCGGGGAGCAGAACAGGCAGATCAATGGAAGTACACTGCTGAGGGGAGCAGCGGGCCCAGCAGGAGAGGTCTGCCGCACCATGTGGGTCCCCCCCTGGCCGGCAGCAGGGATCGAACTCGTGCTGCAGTGGCTTTGGTCTGCTTCATAGTGCGTTGCTTAACCCACTGCGCCACCAGGGAGGCCCTATCATTAAACTTTTAAATTATTTTGGTGTACTTTTTATTGCTTTGGTAAAGTGGAATATTCTTTTTGTCTTCTCATGGGACATAGTTCTCTGATCTTAAATAGAATATCTATTTTAGCATGCTGTAGAGTAAATGAAAAAGTTATCAGGCTATTCCGCCCTCCTGTCATTGGTGTGATGATGGACACCTGCGGTCCCGCACGTATGCCTAAGTGGACTGAGAAATGGGCATATAAGGGCGGCATCATGAGGATGCCAGCAGGAAAGCATAAACAGAAAGGAGAGAACAGAGAGAAAAAGGCAGAAGAAGCATCAATAGAAGCAGAGGCATGAGAGGCTAGAGAGCCCAGAGAGTGAAGATGTGCCAGGGGCTAGGAAGCCTGCCAGCCTCCTGCCCCCCAGCCCTCCTGCCTGCCATGTACCTGGTCACCTCTGATATAATGGTGCAATAAAAGCCTGAAAAAGCCGCCAAGGGCTCCAGGACTCCTCTTGACCCATCTGCTCGGAATCATCGAGATCCTGCTCTGTGCCTTGCTGGCACCACACATGCCCTTATCTTTGACATATTTTATACCTTCTTGCATCATCTGTCACAGTGATTCTAATTTTCTTTTCTTAGAGGAACCATCTTTGTACTGTGTTTTTCCAACCCCTGGAGTTCTTGTCAGGATGTTAAATCCTGTGTACAAAGAATGTATTCTCAATTTGATGACTACTCCCTTATTCAAACATATGTTCAGTTCCCCTGATCACGTACCTTCAGAATGTAACCCTACACACACTCTCCCAGCTTCTGCCAGGACATGCTGATGGTCCCACAGCTCTTTTGGCCTCTTGTCTATTTTCTTTCAGGACCAACATATTCCCTACTGCTTTATATTGTGACTCATCCTTATTACTGACCTGGTGTTGAAATGTATGATGGTTTCCAAATGTGAATTTAGAGAGGATTTTTGATTCGGAAAATAGTCTAAAGATTTTATATTGTAGAAGATAGTCCATACTTAACAGATATAGACATGCGTGCGACTATGTGTATATAGTTGTATACAAGTGTGTATAACTGTGCACGAGAGAAAGAGAACGTCTGGCAATTTCTCTAAATGATCATTTCACATTTTAGGGAACTGATGTCCTTGTTGAACAGTGGAAGAAGGAATCAATGAATTCTGAATCTGGTTATTGTTATTATTATGATTTAGAGACTTAACTGACATTGAAAGACAACAGACTGATATCCAAATATTATCCTATTCTGAGTATTTTTAAATATATGATCAACACAATGTATTCACATTGTAGTTGTGATCCTTTCTAATCCTTGAGGCTCAGGTATCTAAACAGACATTCTCTATAAACACATTTTTTTAGAAATTTAATATATCACAATGTTCTTTAAAATTATTGGAAAAATAATGTGAACATTTACAGTAAAATCTGAAGCCACTTAAAATAATGTTTGAATTAAATATGACCAAAGATAAAAGTTTCAGGTCTGATTCTAATAGGCAAACAGACCACACAATAAGCCACATCACAATAAGCGATTGAGAGGCTGATGTTCTCAGAGGATAAGTTACCTAAACTTCAGTATGTTGGGAAACAGAGAAACTTTCCTCAATAATAAAATTCCCATAGGCTTATAAAACTCACCATATTTTATTCTAAATGAAAGCATATATTCATTATTTTTCTTTCTATTCCTTCTTTACCCTTCAACAATCCCCATTGTGAGTTTGCCTATTATTTCTTGATTCCAAAACTCTTTAAAGAGTCTGAGCAATTACAGAATCCTGCATCAAATGCTCATATGTTGTGAATGAGAATGCCAATGAACATGTACTTGGGAAATGAAAGACAGATGGACTCCAGTCTGTATCTCCTCTATCTCCATTGTCAACCCAGAATCAACTTCACATCTTTCCATTTCTAGCTCTCGAAGTATCTTCTCCATCAAAATCATACTTTATTGCTTTTCCCCTCTTACTATTGTAATTCATTTTTCAAGTAGATTCTCTTGTGGTTATTCTCCAGATTTTTCTAAATTACAAAGTCTTATTAACTAGATCTTTCTTTATAGTAAAATAATCTATCAGATTAGTTCATATCCAAATCTCTGACTTTTGAACTTTGACACCTGCCAAACAGAAGACATTGAGTAGTTAAGGGAAAAGAAAATCAACCCACTCTTCTCATGCATTTTCATTTCCCTAAACCTGAAGAATCCATTACTGAATTGAAGGGAAAATGGTAGAGCAAGGAGTGGAATTGTGAGAGATAAAGAATAAATCCATACACTTTTTCCCAGTACTCAACTGTTGAAGAATTGTATCGGATCTTGGGAGAGGAGAAATCTTGAACTTGAAAGCTTTGTTTGAAAATAAAAATAAAACCAACTAGCTGTGACTGTAACACTTAAGACTGTCAGAGATCCTGAAAGGTAGAGACAGGGGAACTTACTTGGCGGGTTTGAGGAGAGTGGTTGATAAAATAACAAGCTCTATATCTATACTCAACCGAGCACCACATTGTAAAATGTACAATATTGGGGGCCTCTCTGGTAGCTCAGTGGGTTAAGCAACGCACTATGAAGCAAACCGCAGCCACTGCAGCATAAGTTCCATCCCTACTGCCGGCTGGGGAGGTGACCCACATGGTGCAGCAGACCTCTCCTGCCTTGCCCACAGCTGTCCTCCGCATGTATTTCAGTCCATCTACCTGTTCTGCTTCCCACTCTGTCTCTGGTGAATCCTCTCACTGTCCCCCCCACCACCTCTGCCTGTACCCCAGCTCTTGTATGCATATATAAATATTTTTTAAAATAAATAAAATGAAATATACGATATTTATATATACATGAATAAGTACATAAACATAGAAAAAATATTTCATGAATAACAAGGAAGCAGAAAAGATGCAGAAATCTCAGTTGTATTATTTACTAATGATATAATGTTGGACAATGAAAAACTTCTACAAATTGAAAATCTTCATTAAAATATAAGAATAATAGGTTCTTACTGATTGTCATGAGGTTTCAAGAAAAAAGTGCACTGGAACATTTTTCACAATAATCAGAAGACAGAATGCACTTGATTCATCCTAGCTTACTTCTCTCAGAATTTGCCATTCTTGGGTATTTTTCCCCAATCATTGTAGAGCTAGGGTCTCTACTAAAAATTTTTTTCTTGTATTTTATAAGTCAGTAAAGGTTACAAAGATGATACAAACAAAGCAAAAGAAAAAGACAGGATTATCATTAAACACTAAAATATTATTTAAACTGTAGTATACTTGCTTTGGAAATTCAGAGAAAATGAAGCAAAATGTGAACTAACACATCACATTTCCTAGAAAACAAATGAAAGTTCAAGTCAACAGAAAGATTTCTTTTTCTTCCTTCTGGCCTTTTCCAACTTGTAACACATCCAGAGCCCATTCTGAAAACCAGGAAGATTAAGACTGGAGGAGCCAACAGTAAATGTCATTGTATTAGTTTGTTATCCAAGGCACAGATCTATATAGCCCAAATTTTTAAAGGACACTCCTCACTGGTACCCTATTTCAACATTTGCAACAGATTATTTTGAAAACATTGTTGGGGGCAAAGCCACATCTAACAGCTTCCATTCCTACAGCGTCAGATTTTGATTTTAATAAAAGCAAGATTCTAAGCCTTTGGACATCAATTTATGGTGATGGGAGTGGCAAATAAAGTATGAGACCTAGTTACATCGAGTTTATTAATGTAAAACCACTATGAAATCAATGGTTTGCTTAAAGTACTTAGGTTCAGTTTACCTTGGATTAAGAAAATGTTCCCTTTCATTATATGTAAGAGCTATAAATACGAACATGAAAATAATGGCATTAATAATATAGGAGTGTTTGCAAATTTTCTGAGTAGTCCAGCCCTCCAGAAAAAGTTCCAGTAAATGCCAACCCACAATACCCTCTTCTTAACCCAAAAGATTCCATCTCGATCAAACAAGTTCTTACACTTTTATGATCTACACAGATCAAGCTAAAAGCAGTAAAGATTAGGGAAAGAATGAGAGGAGAAAATCTGAGACAATCTATGAGAGAGAGAGAGGAAAGAGAGGGGAGATACCCAAGATATCCACTGAAAAATAGACTAATAGCTGCTTTTACTAGAAGGAAAAATATTGACTATGGATATAAGGAAGGCCATAATGAGTACCTCTTGAGGGTTGTATATGACAAATTTGGGAAGAAGAGAATATACTATATGAGAAGTGTTGCTGAGTTTATGAAATGGATATATTTTAATGTCCTACAAAGAACATAAATCAAACTTGGAATTTCTTTTGACCATAGGTCAAAATATTTATTGACAAATGACTGAATACGGAAGATACACACCCACACATCCACTCCCCCCACCACACACACATGAACAGTAAATACAAGACTATTCAGCTATTAAAACAATGAAATCATACCTTATGGACAATATGCATGGACATGTAGGTGATGCTTAGTGAAATCAATCATAAAATGGACAGTTAGCAGATGGCGGTGAGTAAGTAAATATGTACACACATCAAGGTATGAAGCTCTATTTCTTGTATAAGACAAGACCACAAGAAACTGCCATTTCTCAGAGAAGTGACACAGATCCTTCCTAAAATGTATATCAAGCCAAACTGAAAAAAGGCTAGTGAATTGCACATGTTCTTTTTCTTCTTAGTGACTAAGATCTGTTGCATGGCTATATAAATTCCAAGTAGAAACTAGACCACTACTCATGCCATACATAAAAATTAACTCAAAATAAAGACTTGGATGTAATACTGAGAACCAGACAACACATAGATGAAAACATAGGCAAAACACTCCACTATGTTGACTTCGGTGACATCTTTGGTGACTTGGTGCCAACAGCAAGGAAATCAAAAGAAAAATAAGCTAAAAGAAAAATAAAAAATCTTCTGCATAAGGAAAGAAGCTATCACTAAAACCAGAAAACATCCTACTGAATGGAAGAAAATATTAGTATATCATACATCTCATAAGGGACTACTGGTATCCAGGTTCAACAAAGGACACATGTAACTCAACAAAAACAAAACAAAGAACCTAATCAACAAATGGGAAGAATTAAATAGATGCATCTTCAAAGTAGACAGAGAGATGGTCAACAAACACATGAAAAAAATGTACAGTATCTCTTTTCATCAGAAATGCAAATGAAGACTACAGTGAGATAACAACTCACTCCTATGAGAATGGCCCATATTAAAACTTCTGGAGGCAACAAATTTTAGTGAAAGTATTGAGATAAAAGAACCCCATCCACTGTTGATGGGAATGTAGACTGTTCTAGCACCTATGGAAAATAGCAAGGAGTTTCAGAAAAATATATCTACTATATGACCCAGCAATTCCATTCCTAGGTATTTATCTGCAAATACAAAAACACTGCTATTAGTTGGTGAATAAATGATGTTCTTTTATAGACAATACCACCTCCCTGTACCATTGTACAATAATGCATCACTTAACATTCGGTTAGCAGTGGAGAACATGAACTTTCAATAGGCTACTCATACAGCTTAGGCATGTAGTGGGCTACACCATACAGATTTATGTAAACACAAACCATGATGTTCCATATAACGAGGAAGTTGCCTAACAAACTATTTCTCAGAAATCATCTTTAAGTGATACATACTGCAATGACTATAAAAAATTAAAATGAACTGACTCTCTAACCAATTATAAGTTCCTATGCCCATGGACAGTGTTGTATTCATATTGAGAATCCCAACTGGCAAAGTGATTGCTCAATCAACGGGTGTTGAACTGAGCAAAAAAGAAATGTTATAAACAAACAAAAAATCTCTAGCTTGGGTAGGAAGTGACATGGGTTGAGGTAGATAAAAGCTTGCAGTCTCAGAATCAGGTAGAAAAGGATTTGCAAATAGACTGAGGATAATTAAGACTTGCCATCTCTATAAGACTTACTAGAATGTTACGGTTTGCTTTTATTAACAACCTAGTCATTTGTGCCAACATGAAATATGAAGGCTTAGACCATCCTCTGGGTCACAGTTTTTGTCTTAAGACAATAACAAATACAGGGCCTCCCTGGTGGTGCAGCTGGTTTAGCGTTACACTGTGAAGCATCCGCTGCACAGCAGCACGATTTCGATCCCCTCCCAGGGAGGGGACCCACATGGCGCAGCAGACCTCTCCTGCCTTGCTCTCTGCTCCCCTCAGCAGTGTATTTCAGCTGATTTGCCTGTTCTGCTCCCCACTCTGTTTCTGATGAGTCCTCTCACCTCCTGTGCCTCTGACCTGTACCCCAGCTGTTGTATGCATAAATAAATAAATCTTTAAAAAAGAGAGAGAGACAGTAACAAGTACAAATAATAAGATCATTTACAGTCTCCTTTTTTTTTAACTAAAACTTACTTAGAAATAACTCTTACTTTCATATAGTGGCAATTGAACCCTTCCATTGAGAAGATTTAGAATAGTTCCCTGAATAGGAAGGCAATCTGCTTATTCTAATCATACCAATGTTGTTCCACAATTTTTGGAAAGTGGCTTCCATCCTACTTAGAAAAATTATTTTCTTTGTAATTATTATTTTGAAAACAGGCAAAAGTTAATGCACTTATGCATAATTGCACTTATGCCTCACAAATAAATGTGAATTGTTAAATTAAGTCATGCAGTACTTCAGAAAGAAAACAAGGCATGCTAATAAACTGACTTTTTTGGGTTGTTTATAAATTTACAAGCTAATGACACTTCCATGTGCTATTTGAAGTTGCAGAAATATTTTCAGTGGGGCAATTCTGTGAGAATTAAGTAAGATGCTTTCAAGAAAACCACACTGGGAAACAGCTCTCATGTGAATGCATAAATTCTGGCATGCTTACTCCAAAAAAACTCAGACCTTTACAACACATTCTTCCAACCTCTGAAAAATGTCTGAATCCCATGTATTCTGCATTTCCCTCTGTGTGCTTTTATAAGGAATTCCAAAGAACAATAAAAGAGGGACGAGAGTAGGAGAAAGCAATGGAAATTGAAAAATTCTTTGCCAATACAGAGGCACTGACAAAGAGGCTTAGATCAAAATATTTATGGAATTTAGAAGACAACAAATGAAATGATGTCTAGGAAAACACAGATGTGGGCAGATCTATTTACTTCCTCTGTGGATTGCTGGCCTAATGGGGTTTGTGAATACTACTTAAAGTAGTCCATCTATTAAACAAATATTTATCAAGATAGTTTAAATATCTTTAAGCAATACAGCCCTGGCCCACTCCCCTCCACACCCACTGGCTGAGATGTTTGGGTCAGCAATGCAATGAAATTGTGTGCTAGCAAGACACTTTATTGGTTCTCTATTTCTAGAGTTTAGGTATGAATCGCTTCCCCAAACTGAATAAGCTATCTTGTTCTATCAAGCTTTCATTGTCCAGTAACAGGTAAGATCTCTGCCCTCTACTGGAAAATATTATATCAGTGCCACAAGTTATTCTTTATTTCAAAGTGTATGGAAGTCATAACTCAAGGTATCAATCTCAAAATAGCATATTTTTTTATTTAAGTATATCATATACTTCAATATTCATGAAACTTTCTTCTCTCAAATTATATTAATTGAATCCATTATTTAAAATACATAACAAAGGAACAGCATGGCATGTTTCCTGTCCTCTAGATCTTGTGTATGTTCATGTGTTACATATTGTGAGCATTGTACAGTCTGGATTTCTAGAATTTATTACAAAAAGTATATTAAAAATTGTTCATCTTTATGTTTTACCTTTGTTCACAGATTATATTACCTTTGTTCACACATGTTAATTGCACTGTGAAATAAAATGTTGGGTATGCTAAAAATATATTAATAAAATTAATTGATTTCTTTTGCTTTTTGAATGTGACTCTACAACTTTACAATCACCCAAAGTTAGATAAAGAAGATATAGACTTTTTAAACAGTCCAATTACAAGTAGTGAAATTGAAAAAGTAATCAAAACCCTTTCCCAAAATAAATATCCAGAACCAGATGGCTTTACAAATGAATTCTACAAAACATTCAGAAATGAATTAGTACCTATCCTACACAGACTATTTCAAAAAATCGAAAAAGAAGGAGGTCTACCAAACACATTTGATGAAGCCAACAGCACACTAACATGAAAACCGAACAAGTACAACACACAAAAAAGAAAACTATAGACCAATCTCTCTAATGAACATGGACACAAAAATCATCAATAAAATCTTAGCCAACAGAATCCAACAATGCATCAACAAGATAATCCACCATGACCAAGTAGGATTTATCCCAGGAACACAAAGATGGTTCAGTATCCAAAAATCAAAAATGTAATCCATCACATCAACAAAAAGAAGAATAAAAACCACATGATCATATCATTAGATGCTGAGAAAGCTTTTGACAAAGTTCAGCATCCATTTTGATGAAGGCCCTCAAAATTCTCGGGATAGAAGGACCATATCTTAACATAATAAAGGCCATATATGACAAGCCCATAGCCAATATCATTCTCAATGGTAAAAAGCTAAAATACTTCCCCTTAAGATCTGGAACACGACAAGGATGCCCTCTCTCACCACTGCTCTTCAATATAATACTGGAAGTCCTGGCCAGAGCAATAAGACAAGAAACAGGAATCCAAATAGGGAAAGAAGAAGTAAAACTATCACTGTTTGCATATGCTATGATAATATACATAGAGAACCCCAAAAGTGCTACAAAAAAATCTAATCAAACTAATCAGCCAGTTTAGCAAAGTAGCAGGATACAAAATCAACACACAAAAATCAGTAGCCTTCCTATCTACAAACAATGAATCTGAAGAAATCAAAAAATAAATTTTTAAAACCATCCCTTTTACAATTGAAACAAAAAAAATCATCAAATATTTGGGAATAAATCTAACAAAAGAGGTGAAGGACCTTTACAAAGAAAACTACAAAAGATTGCTAAAAGAAATAGAAGAAGATGCAAAGAAATGGAAAAATATCCCTTGCTCATGGATTGGAAGAATTAACGTCATCAATAGGGCCATCCTACCAAAAGGAATATACAGATTCAATGCTATTCCAATAAAAATTTCAATGTCATTCTTCAAAAAAGATAGAAAAAATATTGATGAAATTCATATAGAGACACAAAACACTTCGAATAGTCAAAGCTCTTCTGACTAAAAAAAGGGGGAGTGGAGGGATCACACTTCCAGACTTCAAACTTTACTACGAAGACACAATAATAAAAACTGCATGGTATTGGAACAAAAACAGACACATAGACCAATAGAATAGAATAGAAAGCCCAGAAATAAGCCCACAGGCTTATGAACAACTGATCTTTAACAAAGGAGCAAAGAATATGCAATGGAATAAAGACAGCTTGTTCAATAAGTGGTGCTGGGCAAACTGGTCTGCTACATGCAAAAGAATGAAACTAGAATACTGTCCTTCACCATGCACACAAACCAACTCCAAATGGATTAAGGAATTGAAACCATAAAATTACTAGAAGAAAAAGTAGGCAAAACCCTACATGACATACACATC
>JAGFMF010011709.1:12627560-12727525 GCA_019455555.1 Galemys pyrenaicus
CATAATAAGAATGGCACATATCAAAAAAAAAAAAAAAAAAAAAAAACAAACAGCAACAAGAAATGTTGGCAAGGATGTGGAGAAAGAGGAATGCTCTTACACTGCTGGTGGGAATGCAAGCTGGTCCAACCATTATGGAAAGCAGTGTGGCAGTTCCTCAAACTACTAAGAATGGAACTCCCATATGATCCAGCAATCCCACTCTTAGGAATATACCCAAAAGACACAAAAACACTGATCCAAAGGAATACCTGCTCTCTATGTTTATAGCAGCACTATTTACAATAGGTAAGATCTGGAAACAACCTAAATGCCCAAAAACAGATGATTGGATCAAGAAGATGTGGTACATATACACAATGGAATACTATTCAGCAATCAAAAAGGATAAACTAGAGTCATTCATAGAAACATGGATGGAGCTGAAAGGGATTATGCTCAGAGAAATAAGTCAGAAATAATAAAAAATAAAAGAAAAAAACCAGATGGTTTCCCCCCTAAGAGGAATATAAGGAACCAAATAAGCGATCAAGAAAAAGAATAATAACAATAATAATAATAATAAAAACACAACAAGACAAGGACAAATTGGGAACACTTTGTGGCGAGGTGGGAGGGAGGGAGTGGGTTGAGGGCAGAAAAGAACACAAGGGACTGAAGTGATGGTGCACTGGTGAAATGGTGGTGGGAAATCCATGGGGACTACAATTGATGTCAAATATATATAAATAAAGAAGGAAAAAAAAATAAATGTGACTCTAAGAAACTTTGATGTTTTCTCTATGACCCTAATTTTTAGCTCACATTTTCAATCGATAGTACTATTGTAGAAACAAGAGTTTAAGAGAGTGACACATACACAATTGACTATATCAACACTGATATGGTAAATATAATAGAAGAATAATATCGAATAGACTAAAATAATTAGGCATAATGACAGCAAATTTATAAATTGTTATATGCAGCCAGGTAGAACACAGTATGTCAACATGTGTTATCTAATATGTTAGCCAAGACATATTTTATGCAGTATATCTTTTCTACTCTTTAAAAATATTCTTAGGAACTGAATATTTTCATACCTATTTCCAAACATGCTGACAATTTAAGTAACTTTTCCCAGGTCACAAAAGCAAGCAAATTAGAACCCAAATTTAAATTCACTTATATCTTATTCCAACTTTTACATAATTTTGCCTCCTACTGTACAGTGTGCTATATTGCATTTACGTCCCCCCTTTCTACACACATGCATGCACATGCACACTAGCACTCACACAAACAAGCACACACAAAAACAAACAGGCAGGCACACACTGACAAAATGACATCAAAGCAGAAGCTGTCCTTAGTAAGATATTCCTTATTCAAACATACCTAATAAGTTTGGTCGTTGTCAGTTTCTGTGCTGAGAGTTATGTGAGATTTTTGCTGATCTTACTACTCGGTGCTTGCCTGTTTCTTCTTGCCCTGCACTAGAGGTTTAACTACCTCCACATGTTCTGGAGTTCAGAGAAATAGAATTGAAACCAGAGGAGTTGAGGTGTTGGGGTAATCTGCTGACTTAGTCTGTGATAGTTCTTTCCATGTCCTACAGCATACTGCCCATCTTCGTGATGCATGGGTTAACACCATGGGTCCATAATACCCATGCACAGATCTTGGGTTTCACCCCTCTGGAATGCTTCACTTACTGATAGATCATCAGAGAGTACTGACAAGGCACCTACTGTGAGAAAGCCCCAATAGGGGGTTGCAAAGAATGATGAGATAATACTCCTTCTCCTCAAGAAATGCAACTACTTAAAGAAAAATAGAAAACTATCAATACGGTAATATAAAATTTCACTAAAAGCCAGAGTTTTAAGATACTAGAGGAAAATTTATGATTAACAGTCAAATGAATATTAAAGGCATAAGTAAAGAAGAATTTCACATGTGGCCTCATCACTAGACTAAAATGATCAATGAAAGCTTTTTGAAGGAGGGAGGGAGATACAGGCTATTGGAGTTGAAATGATACTGAATGAAGAAAAAAGCTGGAAAGAGAATCATGTATAAGGCCTGTTTCTCTGTAACCAACCTGATTATTCAATTTGCTAGCTTTTTGAAACCACTTGTTCAGAGAGAATAATATTTCATTTTTTTTTTGAAGTGAACTCAAATTTTGAAAGTTATCCAAGGAAGAAAGACAATAATTATATAATATATGAGACATGGGAACATCTTTGTCTTGCTGAAGAGAAAACCAGAATATTTAATAATTTTAGACTCCATTAGAAAATTATATAGCTAAGTATATATGTCAAACATTTGAGGCTTACCACAAAGAGAATAGAAATACAGCTTTCAAAACAGCAAAGAAAAAAAAGAAATAGAGACTTTTATCATATTTAACAAGTTGCAGAAAAGGAGAAAAAGTATGGACACTGGATAATTATGGTAAATACATATTGAGTTAAAAAACAAATAGTATGTTATTATATGATATGTATCATTTATGCAGTAAGAAAACACATAAAGAGTACTAGATTGTTACTGCAACAGAGGAATATAAAACAAAATTTTAAAACTTAAAACAGATGGGAAAGTTACACATTTAGTTAACTTCATAAAAAGAATAAGAAAATGGAATGGGGTAGAGAGAAACATCCAGTTAATTCTATAATTGTTTCTAGATCTTTGAAAGTTCTAGAGAAAATATGACAAGTTTTAAAATGTGGTAAATGAAGAGAATAACACTGGAAAAGTATCTACACATACCTACAATTTTTTGATCAGTTTTTATTCTTTAAAAGTTCTGAGGCAAACCGGGCAAAATATTGTCTGTTGATTAAGTCTGGACTAATAACTGAGCATTAGTGAAATTATTTTATGAATGTTTGATATATTTTATAATAGTAATTAAAATAAAATTTTAAAATAGAGAATGTACAGGTTCATGCATTTGAAATGAGACTATAAGCTATAAGGGGTCGCTTCACTGCTGTTGCCCTGTCATCAAGTCTCACTCAGTTTTCTGAGCTTCCCTCCTTTCTCCCTGTCCATACATTGACTTCCTCCTGTTCATCAGTTATGCCCTGGGTCTGACTTTCTCCATAGCGCAAAAGAGAGCTGTGATTGCTCAACTTTCATCAGACATGGGAGCTTTTTTTCCAGCATGGTAACTGATGGCCAGAGATTCATCCTCATTATAATGTGTTGTCCCTACTCCAAAACAATGTGGTCAAATAAATGCATTTCCTATTCCTGGGTCACGTACCTCACCCTTGCTCTGAGGAGTGGAGTTGGCCTTTCTAAAACTTCATGGAACCCTCTTGTAGAAAATAGAAACTGTTGAGAAGAAGAAAAGGGTGAAGGATTACCAGGGGTCAATCAGCCAATATCCACTTCTAACCATCTAACCAGAATAATCCTTGATTATTCAATCAGAAAAGTGTTAGTAGAAGTTGTCAGGAAAACTTCTGTTCGCCATGCCCTGTGTTCTTTGAATGGCGAATGGCACGCATTGGCTTCATGGTCAATGCTACTTTCAGGCAAACAAAAACTTGCAAATATGTGTGTGTGTGTGTGTGTTGTGTGTGTGTTATGGAACTTAATCATTTGTATATTAATTCACTAATTCATCTACTTAATAGACATGTTCGGAATACTGCCTTGGGGCTAGCGATTGCTAGTTTTGAGTTTTTGCTTTTTATCTAAAATCACTTAAAATGTTAAGACTAGGGGAAAACTTAATATAGTATTATGTCATCTTCCATCGAAAAGCAAAATGAATGTAAGGTTTTATTTGAAGGTATCAGCAGAGACTAGACTTGGTAGGTGCCACAGCAGGGTGGTTAAGGAGACAGGTTGGGTCAAATCCTACCTCAGCATTGGCGAGCTTGCTCACATTGACAAAGTTACCTAACTTCTTTGTGCCTCAATTTACCCAGATGAAAATAGGATATAAGACAATATCTTCATTACATAGATGTTACAAAGATGATGTGGTTCTGTTCCAGTTCTGCACTTCAAACAGCACTGACATAAGGCTGCCACTTAAAATTAGACCCTAAAAAAGGGGTATCTAATTGCTTCCACTGCATTGTTCTCATTGAAAGGTAAACTTTTTTGTGCAAAGCAATAAAGTTCTTGACAAGTATAAAAAAAAACTAGCATCTTTTGTACCTGAAGTTTTTAAATCATAGCAAACACACCACACATTTTAAAATTTTGTTAAATTGAGGAATGTGAAGAGATTCAGAGAGCTTATTTTTACATTCTTGTTTAGCTACTAAAATATGCATATATTTGGGTTTCTAGTGGAGAACCTAGAAATTCAACAAGCTTCAAAAACAAGGTCATTTAAAAAAAAATTCCCAGTGTACCATCAATGGTCTCTGCTCTCAATCCATGTCCACTTCCTGAAAGACAAAACAAGTAGAGCAATATCTTATCCTCCCTAATGGCCCAGATAAAGACTCAACCCACCTTATCTTTGGAGTTTAGAGATAGGCTTCCATATAGAGCAGAGGTCAGTATTACTAATAGGTTGTACAAAACTTCTGTAAATAAGGTGGAAAAGTTAGTGTTAACAAAAACCCATGCCCTTTCTAAGCATTTCTAAGCATTTCAGTTTTCCTTCTGAATTCCCAAGGAGGAAACTCTGCATACTGATTCATTAATTCACTTACTTAATAAACATGTTCTGAATACCTATTCCACCTATGAACTAGTTCCTAGAATCTTTATTTTCATAACCATCTTCATTTCTGATCAATGATCACAGTGGAGTGAGGATTAAACCCACATACTGATTGTTAATATTTTAAATGAATGGCCATCACTTAACACCAGCAAATTTTGGAAGGTTCTTAAAAGCTATAACAGTCTGCTTGCAAAATTAATAGGCAACTGGAAATCAGAGACATTCTGCAGGGGAGGGGATGAGGGATCAGAACAGGGGAGGGAAGGGCACAAGGGACTATGGTGAAGGTACACAGGTGAATTGGTGGTGAGAATTTTACAGGACTACACCTGAGAGGAGAAAGTAAACATTGTCCAAAAATGAACAATGATGTGCCATTGTCAGCCCCCGTGGGTCTCTCACCCACAACTCTTTCAAGTGTATCTGTGAGTCTCAGTTTCACATGTCTCCTTCATGTTCCCCAAATGCCTGGTACAGGTCAAAGACAAGAAGCAAGTGGGCCTTCTTCACATATCCCTCTCCTCCAACTGTCTCCTCCAAGTCCCTTTTCCATGTCCTCTTCAGCTTCCGCTCTCCTCAGAGTGCCAACCCTCATTAGCTGGAGCAGGGAACCTGGAGCCTGTTCTTTTTATGGAGATCACTCTAATCTTCAATGAAGAAAATTTTATCTTGACAACAACACAAAAATGCACCAGTGTTTTCAAACCCATGTATTGAAATATTTTACTAAAAATAGATGGCAAAAATTTTAAAGGAAGCCTAAGGTTAAATGTGTTCCTATATTAATTAAAGTATTCCCTCTCCCATATTGCAAAGCAGTTACCATTAAACTAAAATTCTGAGTTGGATTAAAGCAAGAGTTAGAGATAAATGAGACACATTTTCAGGAATATAGCAATAATCAACAGATATGAGAGTAGACTCCAGAATGTGAGAACTATTGAAGACAAACTTAAGGAAGGTCCTGCTTTAGGCACAAGACCCAGGTTAAGATGAGACAGTGGGAGTCCTCCAGGAAGCATTGCCATGACTGAGTGAGCCTCACAGAGGAACTTGTCATCACTCTGAAGAGCACAGGTTTTACATCTAGAGTAACCCAGATGGGGAAAAAAAATCTATTAAAACAATTTCTCCTCACTGCAAAGAAGGTCTAAAAAATGCATTCAACAAAGTGAATAGGAAAGTTGGCTCAAGAGAGAAATTTTAGTACAATCCCAGGTTCTGGGAAATGATGTTCATTACAAAGCTGATTTTTTTCCAAGTGACCCATAAGACATCAATGTGGAGTAAGTCATGAGGAGGTGGATTTGACTGGGGAGCTGGTCAATGACGATTTAAACTACATCAATATTTAAGGGTAGTTCAAGCCAAATTTTGATATATGCCTCCCCAATCCTAACATTAGGTTCACCCTCCTCTTTCTAGAAGCATGTCATCCTTACCTTGCCCAAGGAGCATCATCTAGACATGCCTACTTCACATTTCATGTTTTCTACCACTTTCTCTCTAAGAAAATCAGACTTCCTATATCTTTTTTCTTCATAACACATAGAGAATCATCCAAATAGTAAGCTTCTAGGAAATTTTTAATTGCTTACAATGATTTATCAAATATATTAACAACAAAATAGGTTACATATTGAATCATGAATATTATGTCTCCATAATTCACCTCTATAATTTTGTTAAGACAGAATCCAGAATTTATTAAAATTATAGCTCATATCTTGATAACATAAAGAGATATTACATTAATGAAATGAGAAAAAGATGCTAGGCCTAAACAAGAACTCTGATAAAAGTCTTAATTCCTGAAAAATATGATAGTCACATCTTCTCAAAATTAATAAAAAGATTGAAAAAAATAGCTGAGAAAACATGCCAGATAATAGACCACCAACAACAAAAACAGCCAGACAATAGGAGGGAAAAGATGAGCACATTAGAAGACCTGTGTCTGGTATAGTCATGCACAACTGATAAGCACACTTTTCTTCCCATTGCCCTAATCTACTTCCGGCACAGCCCAGATATCATAAGCAGCAAGTACAGTGCCCACCTCCTGTATTTACTGAAGAGAAGATTCAACATTTTATTTTCCTTTCTAAGCTAAAAATAGGAATTTGATGACAAATTCAATATGGTTGACATTCTAATACAGTGGACATTCTTGGCAGAATTGTCTTCATGACTTCAATAGATGTAGATTAGAGGGCTTCTATAGAACCCTGGAAGGAATCATTTTGAAAGGAATAATTGAACATAGGATGTGCTAAGCACATGGTCTGTGCTTTCTGACCCAGTGCAGGGGTTGGGGGGGGGGAATAGCCTGAAACTTGTCACAGGGGCAGGAAAAAAAACATAAATAATGTCACCCATAATGTAATATGGTTCAGGGGGAAAAACGGGGTCAAGTCATTAAAGAGAAGATGAGATCATTATGCTTTAACAAGGCAAAATGTGGCCAGAGGAAGACAGTAGTGAATAGTAAACTGGGATATTGAAAGCCAATATGGGAGGACCAGGGGGAAAACAGCCTTCTAATTGAAACCATACTTCCAACTCCGGAAACGAAGGCTCAGCTCTCAAGCGGTAATGCAAGAAGAGTGAATGAGATTATAGAGATGAAGGAAGTGGTTGGAGGAAGCTGTAAATACAGTGAGGGGCAGAGAATGGCACGTGGCCTGAAGAAGCACCCTGTCGTTGGAGTAATAGGAGACAGCTTTGAAACAAAGCTGAAGAAAGGCAAAACCGCACCTGATTATTCAACTCTAGCAATTCAAATCCAAATTCTAAGCCTATAGGAGAAAATCAACATGGGAAGGAAATATCAAGTCACAGGGGTGAAGAGGAAGAGGTTAATAGAAAAAATATTTCAGTTTGCCTCCAAGGGTGTTGAACTGAAGTGTGTGAAAACCCACATGTGCTGAGGGAGAAGGTTCTCTAGTGCTCAGGTGAAACTTGACACCCTCTTAATGTTCTGCCTGGAGAATTCCTTATTTCCCTGTTTTGACCTATAGCCAGAAAAACTGTTGGAAGACCTTGGTATGGGGGCATCAGAGAACTCAGATTTCTTTATAAGTCTTTATAGCTTTCAAAGAACCTACTGGTTTTCCATCCCACCCTCCTGTTCCTTACCCATGCCAACTTCATCATCCACCATCCCTAGAGGGATGGTCACCTTTTCCTTGATGTAGAGAGAAGCAAAAGGTGTAGTAAACTGTTTCAGACAGCTGAGACCTCTGTCTACTGAGCTGACTGATTTGATAAGACAAGTTTGGGTGGACCCTGTAAGACATGAACACTATCTCTTGTAAAACCACTGCAGAACCAGGGGGTATGAGATTCTTGAGATGGAAATTAACTTTGAAATAAAATACCTACCAATCACTGCTATGTTCCCAAAGGATAAGTTTATTTATTTATTTGACTTGCTTTTTCTATGAGCTTAACGGAGTCAAAATGAGTAGTTTAGGTTTGGAAACTTACCTTTCCTTAATCACTCTGTGACAGGATGAATATGCAATTAAATCTTCTTTCTTTTAAAGGAAATGTTGGGACAGAAGAGAATGGTTTGGATTGGTTGAGAATCTGTACTGATCAATTTGAGATTTTAACAAACTCCTGCTTTTACACTCATTCCTTTGTTGTTGCATCAGTTATTAATGGAATTAACAGGTTAGGATTTGATAGTAAATAAGACAGGCATGGTCCCTGTCAACTTACATTTTGAAGAGGAAGAAAGACTCAAATCAATTGCTTAATTAGAATTGCTGTAAGTACTATGGGAAACTTAGAGCATCTCATGAGAACATATAAGAGAAGACATGACCTAATGGAGAGAGAGAGAGAGAGACTCAGAAATCTTTCTAAGGAAGAATAATTTTCTCTGAGACTCAAAAATGAATCTGAGTTATTGGATATCCCGGGGGCAGGGAGGGGAACAAGGGAGAATTCCAGACAGAAGGAGCAGCTCATTCAAAGACTTAGGTCAGAAAAGAGCTGATGTCATTTTTATAAAATTGCAAGAATCTAAGAGAGTCCAATAAAAGGAGAGGGCCAGGTCATGGGAAACAGGCCAGTGTAGATTTTGGTAAGGATTTTGGACTTTAGCTTGAGCAAATTGGTAAGTAGTAGTATTTTAAGCAGAAAAGTAGAAAGTTCGAATTGTTCACTATAAAAGATACTTTTATATATCTAGAGTGCTTATCGGGGTCATAATTTCGGTTCCAATTTCTTTTCTATCCCGTAATGTGATTTTTTTAAGTGACATGGTCATCCTTCCTTCTGATGTATAAGCCATCTGGTGACATGCTGCCGTGGCCCTGTACCATCCAGTAAGAACAGACTATGCACATAGCGTGTTCACACTATGTCCATGACACAAAGCTGGAAGATGAGAATCAGCTACCATGGAAGTATTTACACCATGGAAATTGGCAGACACTACAAAAAAGGGCTCTTTTAAATCTAAGAGACTCAATGTATCAGCACACCACGAGATCCAACTCCAGGGTCAAGGTATTGAGAACTTGTCTAATCATAACTCAAAGGAACAATAACTAGGTGGGGGGGGCAACTTTTTATACCAAATGTACATTTGTTATACATTTATGTTGTATACTATATGTGTCCCACCATTGTGTGTGAGTATATATATATATATGTAGAAATCAAGTGAATCAGCAGGACCCTATTCCTCCTTCCAGGCTGATTTGCAATACTACTGTCTCTGAGGATTTTCCACAAACCATTCAGGAGAAGGAGCCAGCTAATACCAGCTAGTACTTACTAAGTGATACAGTTTACCAGGTGCTGTACCCAGCATTTCACTGGACTGTCTCACTTAACACTCAATAAGCTCAATGAAGTAAGGTACTATCATTAGCCCCACTTTTCAGATTGGGAAAGTATATTATAGTCAGTGAAAATTCATGTACACTTCTCAAGTCAAATAGATGCTACATTTGAAGTGAGAATTTAACAGTAAACTATTTGCAGAAATACCTATGTGACTAAAACATAACTCAGGCACACTCACATTGTGGAGACACTAAAATATTGATAAAATATTTTTTCTTCAAAGAAGAAATACCTCTTTAACTATGAAACTGTTTGCATACCCCCAATTTATCAAATCTCTAAGCAGTGATTATACACAATTTTATTTCTTTGGATTTCTATATGAATGTATTTTCATTAACTACTGGTATTGTTAGATTCTTAGTAATTTATTTATTTTTATGACAGAAGCAATAAACGGTCATGGTAGACAAAGATTAAATGCAGATAAGCATGGAAAGGAATTTTAAAATGCCCATAGTCTCACTGCCAAAAAGAAAAAAAAATTTATTTACATTTAATGCATACCTAAGGTGCACAGGTTAGCACAGGTATCATTTTGCACATATAGCCATCTTGATAATTGAAAGATGCTTGCAATGTATTATCTAGAGAAGTGGACCAAAGTTATTATGCTTTTTTAGGTAATACGGTGCAAGCATCTTTGAATCATTAGGATGAATGTTGTATCACTTTACTAAGCAAGTTCAGTGTCTCTTGCTGTGACTACACACAACCATTTCTCTGTCACATGCTGCTATGCTCAGGTTATGTCTCCAAGGTGTTTATACTCGTAGCTGATGATGGGGGGTGTTGTTTGTGTATTGTGAGTGTGTGTGACATTTTATGCCACACGCACGTTCTACATACATCTAGAAACATTTATTAGGAGACTTTTATTTTCTTCTTGAGTTCCTCTTGTTCCATTCTGTCCCCTTCTCATAACCTCTGACTCCTCAGTCCCCAGTGTCAGTGCTGAGAGTTTGTAACGTTGGTGGCAAAGGAAGGAAAGTGTTTATTATTTCCCCTTAACCCTGCTTTGTTAAGGCGGGGGATGTGTTGCTTTGTTTTCAGAATTGGGTCTCATGTATATTTTGTTAAATTCCCCAAAGCCCTCTAGACACCAAGGACTAGAAAATGAAAAATGACTATTATTGTTACCCTCTTTTGCCAGGATCCTGAGTCACCACATGTTTCTAACTTCCCAAATAGACTACACTGCTTCTCACTGGCTGTGAGCTGAGGCCAAGGGGAGCTGTTCACCTCCTTTGTGATAATCACAGAGGCGAGCATAGCTCTGATAATATTGAAAATTATAAAAGGTAGAATTGGAATTTTTCAATGAACTTAGTTACATATGTACATATTACACAGACAACAAAATACATCTATAAAGTCTTTCAATAGCACACACTGGAAACTTAAAAATGTAATGCAGTGCTACTCCATTTGAACAAATTAAGGTTAAAAAGGGGAAAACTAAAAAAAAAAAAAAAACTATGAAAAATATAAACAGAAACCAAGAGAATTGTGTAAAGAGGTACTGGGCTGGTGATAGCAAGTCTAGATGTATTCATGCTATAGAACAAAGTGTAACACTTGGAAAACAAACAAAAGAAAAGTTACTTTAATTTATACACAGGCTTTCCAGTTTTTATAAGATTTGCACCCTTACAGCCATGAGTAGTCAAAAATAAAAAAGGGAAAATCTAAGTTAAATCAGCACAAATTCTTTGTTTTCTCAACACCTAACACTGACATTTTGGAAGAATCCAGGCAGTGAATCCACTTACCTACATTTGCTGCAGATATTTGCCGTGCCCATTCAGACCTTATGATTCTTTTACCTAATTTGGGTTCTTTAAAAATCTAAAATCATCATGTACAATAGCCAAGTTATGAAAACAACCTAAATGCCCAAGGACAAGAGGGGACTAAGACAATGTGGTATATATATATATATATATATATATGAGACAACGTGGTGTATATATATATGATTTATATATATAAATCATCCAAATACTGGATGATTTCACTTGTATGTTGGCATAGAAGGGAAAAAAGGAAACTGACAAAACTAAACGAAAACAAACACTAGATATATGACTACAGAATGAAGGCTGATAGAGGGGAGTGAGAAAGGAACAAAGGCAGGAGCGTCCAGTGATCTAGGGTAAATGACTGTTTGTGCCTTGGTGGGTGTGGTGTGGTTACGTACATCTGAGGAGGTATGAGCTTATTTCCCTAAATCATATGTAGTATTGTTTGCCAATGCTGTTTCAATAAAGATAAAAATATCTAAAATCATTTCTCCAAATAAGTTTTAAGACTTGATTGTGTACAAATAAGTATTAAGCCACTACTGTACACAAAACCCCGTGCCAACAGCTATGGGAGTATGAGAAAGTAGCTTGGTGTTTTGGAACAAACAAAAATAAAAAATCTTAAGTAAGAAATAGACTTACTTTTAATTTAGTTTTATTATTTTTTTGTTCCTCGGGGGTTGTTTTATTTCTGTAGAACATCTGATTTCTTATTTATTTATTCTTACAATGTTCGCTTTCTTTTCTAGGTGTAGTCCCATAGAATTTCCACTACCGATTCACCCATGCACCGTCACCATAGTCACTCGTGCTCTTTCCATGCCTACCTTGATCCCAGTCCCTCCCTCTTCCCTGCAGAATGTCTCTGATTTGTCTATTTTTGTTTTGTTGTGGGTTTTGGTTGTTCTTGATATTATTTTTTTTTCCTTGATCATCTATATTCCTCTGAGTTATTCCACTGAGCATAATCCCATCAAACTCCATCCATGTTTCCGCGAATGACATTAATTTATCTTTCTTAATTGCTGAATAGTATTCCATTTTGTATATATACCACATTTTCTTGATTCAGTCATCTATTTTTGGACGTTTGGGTTGATTCCATGTCTTACCTATTATAAATAGTGCTGTGATTAACATAGGGGTGCATGTATTTTTTTAAACTAATGTTTTTGTGTCCTTTGTGTAAATCCCTAGAAGTAGGGTTGCTGGGTCAGATGGTGGCTCCATTTTTAGCAGACTGAGGAAACTCCATACTGCTTTCCATAGAGGTTGGACCGGTTTGCATTCCCACCAGCAGTGTAGGAGAGTTCCTTCATCACTACATCCTCACCAACATTTGTAGTTGTTAGTTTTTTTTTTAATACATGCCATTCTTAGTGATGTAAGGTGGTATCTCATGGTGGTTTTAATTTGCATTTCCCTGTGTTATGAGGAATGTTGAAATGTTTTAATACGTCTGTTGGCCATTTGCATTTCTTCTTTGGAGAAGTTTTTTTTTTAAATTTTTAAGTTCTTCTGCCCATTTTGTGATTGGACAGTTTACTGTCTTTTTCTTGAGTCATGTGAGTTCTCTGTAGATCTTTGTGATCAGTCCCTTATCAGTTGTATGGAGTGCAAAATTTTTTTCCCAATCAGTGGGGTGTCTCTATATTTTGGATAATGTCTCTTTTGCTATATAGAAGTGCTTTAATTTGATGTAATCTCAGCAGTTTATCTTTTCCTTCACTTTCTTTGTTTTAGGTGATGTGTCTTTAAAGATGTTACTAAGTTGTATGTTATGTAATGCTTTGCCTATATTTTCTTCTATATATTTTATGGCTTCAGGTTTTATTTCTAATTCTTTTATCCATTTTGAGTTGATTTTTGTGCATGGTGAAAGGTAGTAGTCTAGCTTCATTTTTTTTTTGCATGTAGCAGTCCAGCAGAAAGACCTATTTTTGCTGCAAAATACTAACGGGATTATAGACAAGTCAGCCATCTCTGCCCTCCATTCCGTTACCTGTAGAGTAAGTATCCTGTGTTCTCACAAACCTGTTGTGAAAAGTGAATTGTGGATTCATGTTGAAGAATTTTTTATAATGTGGTATTCACACAAATGATAATGGTTACACACTGTTAGTAAAATATTCTTCCTTAACCTCAAGGAACTTATAGCCTAGTTGGAGGAATCAGATACATACTAAAAAATATAACAACAATATAATAAGAGTTAAATAATACCAGACTGAAATTCAAAAGATGTTGCAAAACAAATGCATGATTAATTGCCAAAGAGCAGAAACTTGAGCAGAGAGAGAGAGCAGAGTGAGCTGGAATTATCAAGAGACTAATGAAGGATTGGCCAAACCACCATGGGTTCAGCTCAGTCTCCAGATCAGGAATCTGTAGAAAGTCCAGTTAGCACAAAATGACAGGAGGATCATGCTTTGCAGTTGAATTTATAACATTCTAATAAACAGTTTCATAAATAAAAATATCCATTGCCTTTTCGGACTTTTGAATCTGAAAGTTGGAAAGGGAGACAGTGTTATTCAAGTGAAAAGAGACTAAGGAATCAGAAAATTGAGTACAAATCGAACCAGCCCTTCCTTATTAGAATTCTGAACATTTGTCATTGTGTCTCTTTGAGGTTTTGTCTCCCAAAATCCAAGAGAGCAATACTTCTCTCACAGGCTATTAAGAATTAGTGAAGTTAACTAAGCAGAAGTTATATCTTGTGTGCGGTTGTTAGGTTATGCCAAAGAGAGAAAATATGCCCTAAACCCCCAAAGAGAAAAGGTTTTGAAAACTCGATGAAAAAAGAGAAAGCTAATATGTCCAGTTTAATGAGTGGGAGAGGAAAGAGCCAGAGTAAGCAAGGATCTTTTGGATTACACTACACACACACACACACACACACACATACACACACATATTTTATTATCACAATCATCTTCAAAGTCTTTTTTTTTTTTTAAAGATTTACTTATTTATACACACAAGAGCTGGGGTACAGGCCAGAGTCATGGGAGGTGAGAAGACTCACCAGAGACAGAGTGGGAAGCAGAACAGGCAAATCGACTGAAGTACACTGCTGAGGGGAGCAGCCTTGGAGGAAAGAGAGGTCTGCTGCACCATGCAGTTCCCCTCCCTGGCCAGAGATCCAACTTGCGTCTCACAGTGTGGCGCTCACCTGCTGAGCCACCAGGGAGGCCTGGATTCCCGATTACACTATGTGTTTATAGACTCTATTTTATTTTTATTTATTTATTTTAATTTTATATACATTTTACATCATTTTTCATTTTTGTACAGTGTATATTTCTCATCCCTATGAAATTCCCATAATCAATTCACCCATGCACCATCACTATGGTCCCTTGTGCTCTTCCCACCCATTTTGTTCCATCTCCCACCTTCTCCCCTCAGGAGTGTCTCAGATTTATAGTTGTCTGTTGATTTTGATTATTTATGGTAATTGATTTTTTTCCCCTTAGTCCCTTGTTTGTTTCCTCTACATTCCTCCTATAAATGATACCATCTGTTCTTTCTGGCTTATTTCACTCAGCATAATACCTTGTAGCTCCATCCTTGTTGCTGCAAATTGCATGAGTTTATCTTTTTGGTTGCTGTGTAATATTCCATGGTGTATAAATACTATATCTTCTTGACCCATTCATCTATTTTGGGGCATGTTTTGGGTTGTTTTCAAAGCTTGCCTATTGTGAAAAGTGCCACAATAAACATAGGTGTACAGGTGTCCTTTTGAATTAGTGTCCTTTGGGTAAATTCCTAGGAGTGGGATTGCTAGATCATATGGGAGCTCCATTTTTAGTAGTTTGTGGAACCTCCACACAGTTTTCCATAGCCATTGGACCAGTTTGCACTCCCACCAGCAGTGTAGTAGAGTTCCTTTTTCTCCACATCCTCACCAACATTTGTTGTTGCTAGTTTTTTTGATATGTGCCACCCTCACTGGTGTAAGGTGGTATCTCAGTGGGTTTGATTTACATTTCTCTGATGACAAGAGATGTTGAGCATTTTTTCATATGCCTGTTGGCCATTTGCATTTCCTCTTTGGAGAAATGTATGGATTCTATTTTAATGAATAGTGTAGAAGCCATGGATTGCTTTAAAGTGTTGCGAGTGTACAGATGGTACTGAGGCAGTGTTGGTTCCAATACAGGATTTATAATGCTGACAGAAAACTTAAACCAAACACACGGAGGGAGGCCAACCCGAAGTCCCCCCAAAGTACCTCAGTCCAACACGACAATGTCTTAGCCACGGAGGCCACCAGAGCCACACTGGAGTCGCCCTCAACTGGGAGGCTTTCCCTCTCACGCAGGAGTGTGTACTCAACCTGATGATCCATGTGGGAGCTCTCCAGCATAGGGTTTCCTCTGAGTCCATTCACTGGCAGGTCCACTGATAAATCAGGTCCTCTGCAGCAAGAAGGACAGCAAGACGGTCGGAAAGCAGCAAGTCCAGAAGCAGACTGACGGTATGGCGCGCCAGTGTTTCAGTTCAAGCACTCTGATTTCCTGTGATAAAGTCTCTTTTATAGACAATCCAAGAGACACTTGGAGAACTTCTGGTCTTAGCTGATAAGACTGGTTCTGGCGTAGGGCTTATCAGTCCTTGCAGCCATTTCTTTTGTAGGCTGCACACTCCACACAGTCATACTTCCAGTTAAACTTGTACATAGGTAACAGGCAAGTTGTTTACAACATATGTTCCTAACACAAAGGCTCATGGGGCTGGTGGCAATGGGGAAGGATCTGTTGCCAACATCTAAACCGAATTCTCTCTTACTGAATTTAGAATTCAGTGATGACAATTAGAACTTCCAGTGCTTGAAAAGTCTTCCATTTTCTTCTGGCCACAATGGTTTCAGATAAAAGGTCTACAGAGTCAAGTTGATCTTTCCCTTACTGATAGTCTTTTTTTTTTTTTTTTTTTCTGGAGACTTTCAAAATATTTTTTCTACTCTTCAATATTTTGAAGTTTAATTATATGACTCTTGGTAAGGAATTCTTTGAGTTGATCCTTTGTAGTTAGCTCTGCTTTTCTTAATCTGTAGGTTTGTATATTTTGCTAAATTGGGGAAATTTTCAGTCATTATTTCCTGAAATAAATTTTCAGCCCCATCTTCTTTCCCTTTTTTCCTGGGACTCTGATGCTATAAATGTTATCCTACAGATTCCTGAGATTCTGTTCTCATTATTGTTGTTATTCTATTTTTCTCCATTTTTTCAAATTTGGATGATTTATATTCTTCTATAAATCAGTTCTTTCCTTTGTCATATTCTACTATCAACCCCAGTCAGTGAGACATTTTAACTTATTTTTATTGTATTTTTCAGTTCTATAGTTTCCATTCAGTTCTTTATTATATCACATTTCTTTGGGGGATATTTTCTCTGTTTTTGGTCATTCTTGTCAAGAGCTTTTGAAATCATTCATTGAAGCAGTTTATGTCTGCTGTTTAAAATCCTTGTCAAAAACCAGTAAGCTGACTATAGACTTGGAGCAAACAGCAGGGGAGGGAGAGGAAGAGGGATCAAAAGAGGGGAGGGAAGAGCACAAGGTACAATGGTGATGGCTCAGGATGCTATGGTGGTGGGAGAACTACAGGGCTTACACTTGAAGGGAAAAAAACAATAAGAAAATAAATAAACTGGGCCTCCCTGGTGACGCAGTGGGTTAAGTAACGCACTATGAAGCAAACCCAGTCACTATGAAGCAGCACAAGTTCGATCCCTGCCCCTGGCCAGAGAACTGACCCAACTGGCCAGCAGACCTCTCCTGCCTCAACCGCTGCTCCCCTCAGCAGTGTGTTTCAGTCAGTCTGCCTGCTCTGCTCCCTGCTCTGTCTCTGGTGAATCCTCTCACCTCCCTGGACTCTGGCCTGTACCCCAGTTCTTGTATGCATAAATCTTCAAAAAAAAAAGAAAGAAAATAAATTATTTTAAAAAGTAAAAATAAGATAAAGTTCTGGTCAAAGACATCCAACATATAATTCCCTTCACAGTTAGCATTTTTTAATTGTCTTTTCTCATTCCGGTGATTAATTTCCTGTTTTTTGGTAGGAGTGACTGTTTACAACATCCTGCACATTTTGGATATTACATTAGGACACCCTGGATCCTATTTCAATTTTTCTGTTTCTCCAGACAATCACTCTGTTTAAGTTTAGCACAGATCCTATCTATCTACTTCTGGGGGCTGCAGTTCCTAGAACCATGCAGCTTCTTCTAGGGGCTACTGGGATTGGTTTTTTCACTGGAGCTGTCTATGTAAACAGAATGTGTATCCTAAGACCCCATATGGTTAATCTGGAGAGGAAGGAAGACAATGCCTCAGGACATATGCAAATATCTCCTCCTGCTGCTTGGTGCTACAGATGTTCCTGTTTGGTTCCTGCTGCTACCAACACTGGGCAAAGAAGGACCTCATTAAGTGGCTGGTGGGGGGCTAAGATGTCATTTCCCTTGGTCACCTCTGTCGGGTGGGTAGTGTTGATGAATTTTCACTTGATTTGCCTCTTTTGTCTGGGAAGGACATGGTCTCTTGCTGGGAAAGGGCCCCAGGAGTTCCTTTACCACCTTCCACCACCATTTTGCTACTACATTTTTGCTCATCTGCTGTTGGTTGAGATGTGCCTTTTCTAATGCCTAACTCAGAGAAGTGGCTGTCTCCTGGTTTAAATGGTTCAAAGTTCATATTTGTTAACTACTGAGCCATGGAGTATAGAACACTTAATATGCACGCTTTGGAGACAGGTAAACCAGGTTGTTAGTTCTTGTGTACATTAGCTACATATGAATTATCGTGTGACATAACGTTATTATAATCTCAGTTTTATCAGTCATAAAATTGGGAAAGTAGCTGGCATAAAAGACTACTGTTGTGATTAGTTGAGATAATTATCTGTTATCTCTCATTCAGGGTCAGTCATATTATAGCTAGTCACTTAAAAATGCTAATTTTTAAGTATTTTGTATTTTTAGTATTTTAGCATTTTGTATTTTTAGTATTTTGTATTTTTATTTTGTATTTAATTTTTATTTTGTATTTAATATTTTAGTATTTTTAGTATTGTGTCATTTGTGTTTTTACACATCTCTAGTTCTTCATTTTTAATGATATACCTCTCACGAAGTCTTCTTTTTCTTGAATCACTTGCTATTTCCCAATATCTGATATTTTTTGACTCAGAAAATTGCTTTTAATAATAATAACCTTGAAGATTGCTCTTCTTGAGAACACATCTTTGTATCTACTCTGCCTGTGCTTAACCCCATTGCTGTGTAGGAAGAAAGTTTACAGCCGTTATTATTTAATTTCCATATTGGGGCTAAATGAATAAAGACCCCATACTGAACAGTGTGGGTAATATCACTCACGACTAAAAGCTTGGGATTTTACTTATAAAGCATATTGCTTTCATCACACACTGTTTTGTAGGACATGAGTGTGTGTGTGTGTGTGTGTGTGTGTGTCTGCTCACACATGTGACTCAATTCTAGTTTGGAATCTTGACTGGAAAGTTCCCTGAAAATCTGTGAATATTTCCCCAGGCTCTGCAAGGGCACCTTTATTTGTTATAGTATCCTTTCCCCCAGGGCTCTGTGGCTGGGGAAGGGAAGCTGGAGCGCCCTGGATTACACTTAGCATTTATACTTACTGGCTGAAACCCGATCCAAGGCTTTCTAGGCACTTGCCTCCCTTAACACATCTGGCAGCGCCCTCCCCTTTTCTCTGGTCTGATCCTACAGGAGTGCTTAGATAAATAAACTGAAGCCTGCATGTGGTCTCCAAAAGATCTCTGTGAAAAGCCAGATCTAACCTTAGTAGCCCCCGCCTGCAGAGCCTTTGTTCAGTGTCTCCTGGGGACATAAGCAACCTGAAGGTGTGTATGGTAAAAATCACTGCTATTCTAGCTGGGTCCACACTTTCTCTGAAAATAAGCCTGGGAACGGCCAACTTGGGCTTCCTAACCATCTGTATTCCTGAAAGGAGAAAACTATTATGAAGGTCCTGATCTTTTATATGTGTTTAAACCAGCATTTATTGAGTCTCTGTTTAGTATTTGAATGTGGTATTTTAGATGTCACTAAAACAAGCAGAAGTTCTTTAAAAAGAGCTTTTTGGCTAGGACAGTGTTTATATGCATTAAAAAAGGAAGGAGAAAGAAAAAAAGGTACATATTGAATGGGCAGCTAGTGTATCAGAGGGTGAAAACCAACCATAAATAACCTATTTGTCAGACTAATTTGCAAATGAAACTTGATAGTGAATGGTGTACATGGAATGTAGATGAAATAGATAAAAATTTATTTTCTAATTCTGTCCTTGGAATACACATGAGAGAAAATAATTGTTTATGAGCCTAAAGATAAAGGAGAAGAAATTTGCAATGATTAGGTACTAGGTTGTCGTAGGATCAAGCTAGGAACTATTACTTCCATTTCTCAGATGAAGAGTCTTATAGAAGCCTAATATCTAATTATTACCATTAGATATTAACTGAATATTTGCCAAGGGCAAGGCATTAATTCCATATACTGAGAGTTAATCAATGAATGCAATTAACAAAATTCACTGTCCTTGCCAGTGAATGCTTATTTCACTGGAAAGAGACAAATAAGATAAGAAATAGACCAATGGAACCATACAGAAAGCCCAGAAGTAAAGCCACACATACATTAACACCTGATCTTTGACAAAGGAGGAAAGAATATGCAATGGAACAAGGACAGCTTATTCAATAAATGGTGCTGGCAAAACTGGTCTGCCACATGCAAGAAAATGAAACTAGACCACTACCTTACACCATGTACAGAAATCAGCTCAAAATGGATAAAAGATCTGAATGTAAGACCCAAAACCATAAAATATATAGAAGAAAATATAGGTAAAATTTTACAAGACAAACATCTCAGTAATGCCTTTGAAAATGCATCCCCCAAAGCAATAAAAATGAGACAGAAGATAAATAGATGGGACTACAACGAGTTAAAAAGTGTCTGTACAGAAAAAGAAACATTAACCAAAATGAAGAAATACCCAACTGATTGGGAAAGAATCTTTGCACCACATACAACTGACAAGGGACTGATTACAAAGATGTACGAAGAACTCACAAGACTCAAGAAAAACAAAGCAAACAATCCAATAAAAAAATGGGCAGGAGAACTTAAAAGATACTTCTCCAAAGAGGACATGCAAATGGCCAACAGGCACATGAGAAAATGCTCAGCATCCCTCATAATCAGGGAAATGCAAATTAAAACCACAATGAGATATCATCTTATACCAGTAAGAATGGCCCATATCAAAATAAAACAGCAACGATAAGAGTTTGTGAGGATGTGGAGAAAAAGGAACTCTACCATACTGCTGGTGGGAATGCAAGTTAGTCCAACCACTATGGAAGGCCATATGGAGGTTCCTCAGTCTACTGAAAATAGAGCTACCATATGACCCAGCAATCCCACTTCTAGGGAGCTACCCAAAGGACACAAAAACACCGATCCAAAGGAATACCTGCTCCCCTATGTTTATTGCAGCACTATTTATAATTGGTAAGACCTGGAAACAACCCAAATGTCCAAAAGTAGATGACTGGATCAAGAAGATATGGCACCTATACACAGTGGAATACTATTCAGCAGTCAAAAATGATAAACTAGAGCCATTTATAGAAACATGGATGGAGCTAAAAGGAATTATACTCAGTGAAGTAAGTCAGAAGGTAAGAGAAAAATATCAGATGGCTTCACTCTTAGGGGCAATATAAAGCAACAACAACTACAAAAAATAATGATGAGATAGTTCAAGGAAATGAACAATTGCAGCCCAAAACAAACAAGCAAACAAAAAACACAACAAGAACAAAAGGCAAAGACAAACCAAAGGGATCACTCAGGGGCGGTGGGGGGGAGGGGAGGTAAAGACTGAGATGAGGGCAGAAAGAGCACAAGGGACTGAAGTGATGGTGTACGGGTGATATGGTGGTGAGGATTCCCTGGGGACTACAAATGATGTCAAATATAATTAAATAAATCTAAAAAAAAAAGCACCTGTAATGTGATAGTCCAAATTGATATGCACTGTAAATTTAAAATACATACTGAAATCATTGAATTAAATCTTTGAATTATTTATTTAAACAAAAAAGAAAGAAGAAATATAAAGTATGTTGAGTAGTGATAAGAGATAAGAAGGGGGAAAAATCAACATGGAATGAGGAAGATTAGGTGGCAAGGAAAGGTTGTGATTTCAAAAAAACTGACTGAGAAACGTTTCACTAAGAAGACAACATTCTGTAAAGACACCAGGTCAGGAATAGGAGTACCACATGGGTACCTGAGGAAAGGGAAACTGGGTAAAGACAACACCAACTGCGAAGCTCCACACTGGGCGGGGTGCTGGCATGCTTGATGAATGCCATGGAGGCCAGTATGGCTGGAGTGCAGTGAACATGGGGAAAACAAGCAGAGCTGGAGGGAAAACAATGGCGGATGTTGGCTCCTGCAGGGCATGTGATTTGCACAAGAACACTTGCTTGACTGTGAGGGAGATGGGAGGTGGCCCTGTGAGCTGGCATTATCTGGCTTGCATTTTGACAGAATCGCTCTTGGCTGTGCTGAGAATAGACTGAGGGCAAGGACAAAATCAGGAAGCTTACTATCCTCTTCATTCTAAACCAAACTAGGAAGCTCGCTAGCGTCATTCTGTTAGTTTTGGTGAACTCAGCATTTAAGCTTGTCCTGCCTGGTTTCTCCCTGGGAGATACCTCCTCCTGGGGCAGATGGTCAGACCGAAGATTACAGTTAATGGATGTTATTAATTCCCTTTCCATGTATGATCAAGGCACAGAGTTACTTCAAATCTGTACTATTTTGGACTTTTCTAGTAATTTATTTTGTGAAAAACAAAATTATTTAAATGTACCCACATCTAATTTAAAATATTGCACAGAATTTACTTCACAGTAAGATCCGTTTTGGTTGGTGTCATTTCCTCAAATTGTATCTATTATTGTGTATAATAACCTGTAAGGACCTTGAAACAGAGCATTTTGGAGCTTAGTAAAAATCCTACCAGATATCCATCTGGACTTTGTTAGCTGCCTTTTTTTTTTTTTTTTAAAGTTGATTATCAGGTCAGAAACAAAGGTCCCTCTTTTCTTCCACTTAGGTTCCACTTAAAAACAGGAACCACGTGGCTGCCCTTCACAGTCTCTTTGTGGGAGAAATGAAGGCATGAAGTCTCATTGTCTTAAAATCCATTGTTTGGTAGCTGCTAGCCCCACAGATTCCTTCCTGTTGAATGGATATTCTGGGGAATTGAATCAGTATAATTTCCCCCTCTAGAAGAGACTCTGAGGTCTTTAATTATTTTCCCCAGCTCAACACCCTGCCTTAAAACAAGAGGATAGTATCTATAAATTGGAGGTCAGAGGTCCTTGGAGAAAAAAAGGGAATTTGAAGAGTGCATCTTCTTATCCCTAACAGAGCCTGTTCTGTCCACTGAATAGGTCTGTATCAGAGTTCAAAGACAGCCAGGTGCTGATTCATTCGCTGTTACCCCAAACATTCAAGCAGTGTTCAAGCAGTCTGATGCAGATACAGCTTTAATCCCTGTGCCTGTTCCTAGCTGTCAGGGCTATCTATACACATAATGAAACAGTGGAAACTACATCACAGTAGTAAAAGACACTCACAAGTACATGGCATTTTAAAAGCAGTGGCTATTTACTAAGACCATTCTACTCAACTGGAACTGTACTAGAAATTCTACATATATCTCAAGACAATATTACATCTTTATTTATAATTCTAATTTAGTGATGAAGGAAACTTGATACAGGCAGTTGATTAATTTGCCCAAGGCTAGCTTCTGGAGAACAGTGAATTCTGGGGGCAAACCAGCATGCTTCAACTCTAAAGACCACCACCCCCTAGTAAAGTGTTACTTGGCACCTGACTTCATATTCACTCAAACATCACATATAGCAAAATCATTATATACATAATTTATTTATCACAAAACCCTGAAAGGAAGAAGTGTTGACTTTCATCAGTCATTATTGATTAAGTAATCTAAACAGGGCATTATATTTTTGCTATACTGACTATAAAGGTGGGTCAGCTGTATACACTTTTTCAGGAACCTAAAGTTTAATGGTGTCAGCGTGAGAGTTTATGCTGGGAAAATCAGGAAAGTTCTGAAAGAAGAGGTGTGAGTTAGGATTGGAGTATGGGTAGATGTGGGTATGTTGAATGAGTAGAAAGGGCATTCAAAACAGAAGGACCAATGGAGACAAAGTTTAAAAAAACAAAACTGAGAAGGCATCAGGTTTATATGAGCAACAGTCTCGCTGGAGCTAATGGTGCCTGAAGGAGTACAATGGCTTCAATTCTTGAGTTAGAGGAAGTTGTCTTGAGAGTTTGGACCTATTCCAAGCAGCAGTGCTTTGATGATGATTAGACTGAAAAAACAGAGGAAAGTTTTGGAGAAATTTGTGGATGAAACATCTCAAATGCATTATCATGCTCTAAAACCTATTAGCCATTCCCACCATAATTGATCTGTAGTCTGTCATTTACTTTAGCAGTTGCTTCCACCAAATTATCTGTGTGTGATGTGTGTGCATGCTCACACACATGCATCTCCATCTCTACTCTGAGGTCGATTACTTGGTCTAACTGAAATTTATACCCCAGGCCTTTGATCATAAAGCTCACAGAGACCAGGTAGTTCAGAGACAGCTACTGCTGAGGTGTCATCAACAAAAATAATAATAATTATATAAGTTAACTTAATCAATATTAAAGGGGGGTTAACTGGTGAAACTATAGCATAATAGATAACAGGAATAAGTGCATCTGAAATCAATGGCGTTGAATATATGTGAATTGCCTGGAAATATTGTAAACATACTCTTCTACAGAGGTAAAGGTTGAAGAGTCTGTTTGACCAAATAGCTGTAACAGTAGAGAACCATAAACTTAATTTCTAAGAGATTTTCTGTGCAGCTTCTGATTGGAACAATTCATAGGCATCCAGCCAAACCTTCTGTTCATATTCTAGTGAGAATGTGGCCACACCTGTCTCAGGTAACTCTTTTATTCAAAGTGTCAATGGAACACCTACAGCAACAGAGAATTGGGATTACTGTTGAGCATCCCCAAGTGGTTAATATGACTTTCTATTATTGCTAATAGGTTCCCATATTTGCCGTTGAGTTGGTCCCAGACCTCCTCATTTCCATTTTACCCCAGTTGAGGTTTCATTCAAACTGATTTTCACTTTAACCTAGTAATAAAACCATAAAGAAATGACCCAAAACCCTAATGTGTCCCAAAAGGCTAATTACCAAAAAAACAACAACAAAACAAAACCTCAGAATTGACAACAGTCAAAATGGCTTAGGGAAATTTGCACACAATAAGTTTTTGAATCTGCAAGAACTAGCAACGTCCTTAGACAGGCAAATCTTGGCAGGCAAGCCGAGAGATAAATATTAATATGACTTTTCATACTCTAGAGCTCGAGCCAAATCTCTTCTGCAGGCTAATCTTAGGGAAGGGGAGCAAGGGTCCAAATTGGACTGAGACCTAGGAGGGGGTTATTTGTAACAGTAGCTAGTAGTGTTCTCTATGTGCTGTGCTGCTCTGTTCTATGGGGTGTGTGTGTGTGTGTACTTATTTACTCATTAAAAGAACCCTATGAGTTCATTTTTTACACTAATTTAGCAGACAAACAGGCAAAAATTAATGTTCACCTAGGTTTGGCTACACATATGGGAAATGCAGGGCCAGGATTCAAATCCAGCACTGTATTCCTAGCACAGCGGCCCCAGGCCTTTCCTGGAGCTGATTTTTGGTAATTGTGGATGAACTATGGATCTCATTACAAAGCATCTTATTTTACATCTCTTGGTTTGCCTTGTCCTTGCAAAATACTGGGAGATAAAGAGGGGATCCTTGTTCCTACTTTACAGAAGGTGAAAATGAGCCTTGAGGAATTTGAGTAAATTGGTCAGTGTCACACCTTGGATAGTGATGGAGTAAAGAATATAACACAGGTGGACATTGACTGAGGAGGTGACAGACCAGAGTTGTCTCTGGAATTCTCACTGTGGTAACAGCAGTATCTGTTGCCACCACAAGGTCAGCCTCACACACACAATTATATTTTTTCCACATGCTACTTGATGATTTTCAGAAGAATTCCCACATGCCATCTTATTTAATTTAATCATCATAGACACCTAAATGGTGTACATATTGAGGAGCAGGAGGTTTTCCCATTTCCTACCAGAGAAGATTCAGCCTCTCAGACAGTTAATGAGTTTTCGGCCTGCAGAACTAGTGAGTGCATCAGACACAGAAAACTCACACCTTCCAACTCTAAATTCATCCATAAATTTGTGTTCACATGAAGACACATTCAAAGATATAATGTGGTGGATAGGAATTATAGTTGTCTTCTGTGTTTTTTTTCTCTCCTCTTTCCTCCCGGGACCACCCCATCCCTCTTAAAAATCACCTTCCCTTTTGCTTCACTATGATGTTATGACTATTGTGGGTCAGCTGGGAGAGACCATTCAATATTCTTAAAACAGAAAGCATTCTGTCAAGAAATACATTGTTGTGACTCCTCACCAAGGAAACACAGAACTGATGACGTGAGTAGAGGAATGTCTTATGACTATTTAGCAACAGCCTGCGATACACAACCACACAGTCAGAGATTAAGTCAATGAGGGGTTACCACTGGCCTAGTGTCACCAGCCATATCATCATTACTACTTTTGAAACATTAACAGGAATTGAAGTCACTGCTCACACAGATTAGCTGGAGAGGAAACAGAGTGCCAGATGGACAGTCCCAAGCTGATGCTGAAGACTACTGAAAGTCTATTATACTTATGAGCTTACTTTCTTCATCTGAAAAATGGGACTTAAAGTCACTAACTTTATAAAAGACTGAATTAATCTGTGCTGGGTTGACCTCATAAATCCTGAGCCTTTGTGACCCAATAATAATGTTACAAGGGCACCTTGGCCTTTGCCTTCCCCTCTTGAGCTGAGGATGAGGTGATTTATGATGGAATTTACATAGGCAAACAAATCCCCAGCTGTACGCTGCCTGCCTGGAGTTTCATGGTTCACTAAGGATTAAGATTCTTGGACCTCCTTCTGGGTGGCTAGAGGCTCTGACAGATATACTTCTCCAGTCAGTTTCCTGACTGTGGTAGGTACCCCTTCACGTTAGTGGCACGGTGAAGTTTGACTCTACACAGGAGGAGTGAATTAAAGATTGTGGATGTGAAGACTCATGTTTTTTGGAACTTAATTGCAAGGGGTCTCTCTTTGGGAAAAATTTCTTTCTTTGCAATGTGGGATAGCTAGCAGAGGGATTACAAATCACCAAAGATAAGACCATGACCAATCTGTTTGGCTTGTAGAGCTCCTCTAAGAATAGAGAACTTTTCTGGGAGGATTTGATTGATTACCTCGTAAATGAAATAATAAGACTAGATTTGAAGAATGACAAAATAGCACAATGACAAGGGACATGATACTTGAATCCCTATTTAATATGCTGTTCAAACTGCATCCAGAACACATGAAATTTTCAGTGAGATGGATTCCACTGAAAAGTGAACTAGAATATTCTGTCCTCAAACAACTTGATAACTATGTTCCACGGACATGATTTTTGTTTATTTTTTCTCCTAATGTGTATCTATTAGTGTCCTATAGGCAAGTTGAGGCTGGTTGCCATGGCACACCTGCATTGACCAATCTCTAGCTGAAGACTCCAATTATGTAATGCTTGTGTCTTCTCTTTATTTTACTACTATCCTCAGTTGATTCTAATGTTCCTCATAAGACAGGATTTGGAGATAAAAATATCTGATTTAAATGTGCACAGAATAGAGTACAAGACCAGACCGAGCACAAATTTCTGAGTTCTTGATTTGCTGTAGATTGTATTGTTACTTGCATTCACTTAGCCACTGGTGTTTCTCCTCAAGGTTATTTCTAGTATCACAGGATGCTATAATTGTAAAAGGAATTGGAAGTCATCTAAATTTTTCCCATGTTTTTTTGTACCCAAGATACTGAGTGTCTGAAACTTATAAGCATGTAGTCAAGTTCCCTGGAATGATGAGGTGTACTGCTGATAAGTATAGTGCTTCCTGCATAGACACCAATGGTTAGCTCTAGTTTATGTACACCCACCTAATGGCAATGATTCATTGTTTCTGTAATTTTTGAAGTCTATGGTTATATAACATGTATGTGTAAAAAGCATGTTGTTATTTAGAGCTAATTAAGAACAACAGAGGAGGGAAAACTGTGATTAAATCAGGAAGCGTATACTTTAGGGATCAGAGAGGAATTTGAAAATCATGTAGTCAATCAGCTGAGTTATTTCTACCCTAGTCTACCCATCTAGTGAATGAGCCTCTATTTGCATGTATGTCATGATTAGACACCAGGGCCTGGTAGGCAATTGTATCATTTTTATGTGCTCTGGTTTTTGCAAAAAGTGACCTGAAAATGGCATAAAATTGTCTCTCTGGGCCTTTTGTTATGAGAATCTAGTGTTCTGTTGTCAACAATTTAACTACAAAAGCAGAACCGGGGGTGGGTGCCCTCAGCTGGGGAAGTGACAGACAGCCGGATGGGCAGCCTCAGGAGTTCTAGTGGCCTGTCACCACTGGTGGGGTGATTTCTGCAGTGGCCACCTCATTATATGGGAAAATGCCTCAGAGGGCAAGCCTGTTTCTTGTCCTGGAAGGGCTGTCACATCCCATGTTGAAGGAAACGGCAGCAAAGAATTGTGGATGAAAGAATGGTAAATATTGCCTGTGGTGAGACACTGAGGACAATTTTCTTGAAAAGGATTATTTGTCAACTGCAGTAAGATGATTTGTTGTTAGAATTTAATTGATATTTGCTACTGGAGAAGAAAGCTGAACACAGCATATAAAACAAGCAATTAGATCTCTTCAATAAAGTGTAGCTAATGAGTTGTTGGATTTGGTAGAGATTATTTCCCTGCTACCCCTCTCCACCCCCCCTTGTTTATTGTAAGTATAGGTTAGGGCTGCCGTTACTATCCTGGGGATATACCAAACAAGTGAGAGAAGCAAATGAAACCAAAGAAGGTCAGGCAGCCTTTGTGCAATCAAAAGAACAGAAATTAGGAGTCGGGGGACCCTGGGATTTATCTCAGATTGTTCAATAACCAGATGTGTGTGCAGTTCTTCTTCTGGGACTTCATTTATTCATTTGTCAAATCTTGGTGAGGAATAGATGATTTCTAAGATCCCTTCCAAATCTAATGTTTTGTTCATAGTTTATACTGTTATATATAACTGTGGCTCTATAACAAACAAGAAACAAACATATCTAGTTAGGGTTGAAAATAACTAGAATGTAGAAGGGAGGAATTAAACATGTGTGGCATTGAATTCCAGCATTCCCAGTAATTAGCTATGTGATCTGGGTTAAATTAATTAACCCCTGTAGGTATCAATATCCTCCTTTGAAGAGAAAGTTAACATATGCATATCTCATAGGATTTTGTTTGAATTAAATGGAAGAATGCATGTAAATTATTTGACAAAGTGCCTGGAAAATGAAAAGTGATCACTAAACACTGGTTATTTTTACTAATATTCTGTTTCATGAGCCAATATTTTCAATTGGAGCAAACTACTCGCCACCAGAGGGCGCTGCAGAGATAGCAGCTAAATTTTCCCTTTGGGCTGAATACACCTATTTGCAGCTTGAAGTGATGGACTTCCCTCATGCTACCTAGACATTTCAGTCCAGGGTGCTTTGTCTCCATCTGCATCCTACACTGGTCTCGGTGACTATGAGTGCAGCAGTTTCTTCAGTTTGGGCTCTTTTACTTACTCTTGAATTCTTCAGGAATCCTAGGTTATAGAGTACTCAATGAAACATAGTCCAAAAATAAAAGAAAAATAAAAGAGCAGGTACCGTGTGTCAGTCTTTGCATAAATCACTGCAATTCATTTTCACAAAGAGTGTAAAAGTTATCATATGATATCTATTTTACAGATAGGTAAACTGAAAATCAGACTGGTTAAGCTCTTTGCCTAAAGACAGCCAGCCAGTGGGGCCTCCCTGGTGGCATAGTGGGTTAAGCAACGCACTATGAAGCAAACCACAGCCACTGCAGCACGAGTTCGATCCCTGCTGCCACCGGCCAGGGAGGGATCCCACATGACACAGCAGACCTCTCCTGCCTCACCCGCTGCTCCCCTCAGCAGTGTACTTCAGTCTGTCTGCCTGTTCTGCTCACCCACCTGTCTGGTGAATCCTCTCACTTCCCTGGACTCTGACCTGTACCCCAGCTCTTGTATGCACAGATAAATCTTAAAAAAAATTATAAAAAAAAAAAAAAACCCAGCCAGTAAATGGTAGATGCATAATGGAAAGACAAAACCTATCTGGTACCAAAGACAGTGTTCTTTCAATTTTGCCATACGGCCTCCAAAGCTATGTTAGATATTGATCACAGAAGAAGTTAGAAGTGCCATTACCTCCTCTACATTTTAATATTGTATTGGAAGAATTAGCTATATTGTATAAAGCAAATAGATATAAAAGGGAAGATAAATCAAATTTTATGTACAGATATCTAATTTTGGAAGACATGAATAACAATATAAAAGCTACTGTAAAAAAAAATGCAGAATTTCCACTTCTTGGAACCTATCCCATAAATGCCTTGACAAACCTAGGAAAGGATGCCTTCCCAGGAATACACACTTCAGGGGCCTCCCTGGTGGTGCAAGGGGTTAAGACACAGCATACGAAGCCATTGGCAGCCACCACAGCACAAGTTTGATCCCCAGTCAGGAAGGTGAACAACACAAGTTCCATCCCCAGCAAGGAAGGTGAGCCATATGGCACAGCAGACCTTGTCTGTCTCGCCTGCTGCTCCCCTCAGCAGTATATATGAGTCAGTCTGGCTCTTCTGTTCCCCACTCCATCTCTGGTGAATCCTCTCAACCCCCGCGACTCTGGTCTAGACCCCAGTTCTTGTATGCATAAATATTTTTTTAAAAGACATACACACAGCAGTTGCAACATTATTTGCAAAAAATGGAAATCACCTGCATGCCCATTAGCAATTATCACTTAACACATTGAATATAGCATAGAACATCACTATGCTATAATACATTGGCATATAAAAGAATAAGATTTATATTTTTATTGTCTCATTTTTAAAAAGATTTATTTATATATGCATATACAAGAACTGGGGTAAGAGAGAGCTGTGGCAGGAGGGTGGGGGGAGGTGTGAGGATTCACCAGAGACAAGCGGGGAACAAAACAGGCAGATTGACTGAAATACACTGCTGAGGGAGCAGTGGGCATGGCAGGAGAGGTTTGCTGTGCCATGTGTGTCACCTCCCGGGATCAAACTCATGCTGCAGTGGCTCCAGATACTTCATAGTGCAGTGCTTAACCCCTTGCACCACCAGAGAGGCCCCTATACTTTTATTATTATCTTTTGACAAGTATATACCTTTAAGAGAAAGCCCAAAGGATGCAAAGATAGTGTATTATATAATAACTTTTATGTTAGGGGAACCAGATAGACATAGAGATAGAGATACATGTATTTGTTTCCATTTTCAAAAGGAAGCAGTGGAGGAATAAGCCAAAACTTAATAAAAATGGTTACTTACCAGAGATGGTAGAAAAGAGAAAAAGGATGTAGGGAGAAAGAAATACTTCTCTAAACTAATCTTGTTTTATTACTTTGTGACACTATGGGAATATTTTAGTAGCAAAATGAAACAAAATTCACACCAAAAGAGGTTATCTCAAAATGATGTTAAAGGTGACCTCTAAAAACTGAAAGAAAAAAAAAGAAATCCACCTTCTTTGTGTAAAATTAGTCATATAATCAAATAAAAACATCATAATGTTTATATAAAAAGTGTTTTGACTCTACGTCTCTGATGAAGTATATCTAAAGGACAAAAAATCTGTAACAAAGGAGTCATACACTGTACTCAGTAGTCTCACTGTTATTTTTTAAATTAGATTTATTTAATTGTATCTGATATCATTTGTAGTCCCCAGGGAGTTCCCACCACCATTTCACCCTTGCACCATCGCCTCAGTCCCTTGTGCTCTTTCTGCCTCCTCCCCGTCTTTGCTCTTTGCCCTCCCTTCCCTCCCCCCACCTCCATGATGGTAGTCTCAATGTAATGAACATATAGATAATGCTACTTTGGAACACATACAGATATTTTATATATATATATATATTTACATATATACACAGACATTATATATACATTATATATAATTATATAATTATATACATTATATATGCATTATACTACATTATATATAATTATTCTATAAAATATATTTTACATATTATGTATTATAATAAATTATTATATAAATATAGTATATTGTATATAAAATCTGTATATATAAATATATATAAAGCAAGTACATTCATGTCACTAAGAATCACATTTGCAACATAAGAGGAGATAAAACTATAAAGTTAATATTAGAGTTTAAAATGACATCTTTAAATAGGAAAGATTTTCCATTTACTTATTTTCTTTCTTTCTAAAAAGAACCCCATAGATTCTGGACTGTTTCACTAAACAGAGTTAGAAAAATACAGGGCTTTTTCAGTGGTCTAAAAATACTGAGAAACAAGTAACATTCAAAGAAATCTGCAATGTGTGGATAAAAAAGCAAGGGAATTTTACTGAGAGTTACCAGCAATTGAAGAGAAGTGTAAGGTTAAGGATGAATACACTTGACACATGAGATGATGGCCCAGGACTGGCTGGTCACGTAGGAGATGCTCGACACAAGGTGGGTGCGCAGAGGTCAGACTAAACAGCTGCTGACTCATCAGATGAATCACGACTCAGGCTTACCCTCTAGCAAGCAGACTCTCTAGCTAATTACTGAGAACTGGAGCTAAAATATACTTACATTACTAGGCATTTGCATATTTGATAGTCCATAACTGAGTGTGACTTTATTCAGTCTGTCAATAATCACCATGACCTTGCCTGACTATAATCCATGGACTGGGTACTCTATTGAGTAGTAGGAGATTTTGCTTCTGAATTAAGATGTAGGAACCTGAACAAGTCATTCAAGTGCATATTCATTAAGTGTTCACTACATGCCTTTATGTACTGTTCCAGGGGGTGAGGATTAATTGTAGCTCAAGTTAGAGAAGGCCTTGCTTTTTAGAACTTACATTTTAGATAGTAAGTAAATTGACAACTTGTAAATGTTAAACATTTCCAATAAATGTTATAAAAAAATGCAGATGAAAGAAAATGACTAGAACTGGGGAAGGAAAGTTAATTGTGTGGTTTGGTCAGGAAAACCTTACTAAGGAGTAATGACAAGGTGACGATTCAGGACAGATCTGGAAATAGAAAACGTTCCAGGCATAGGAAATAATCTTCCCTAAATCAAGAAGGAGATTCTGGTATCGAGGAAGGAAAGGGATCATTTGACCGCAATGTGGTGAGCAAGAATGTGGATACTAATAGATGAGGTCAGGAAAGGAAGCAGGGGTCAGATCCTAAAGGGCCTATGGGTTTGCATTTTAAAGGATAACTTGACAGGTTTTAAACATAAAGTTGGCACCCTACATTCACATTTAAAAAAAAAAAGATCACTCTGAAGCTGCTGGATGAAAATGCAAGTAGGGAGACAGGATTAGCTAATGCAAAGGATGAATTGGTACCAATACTGTACTAGAATAAAGATGAAGAGAAATGAATAGAACTTACAGGATGAGGATGAAGGGCGAGAGGAGGTAAAGGAAAAAGTTTAATACCAGATTGAAGGGCTGAGCAACTGAGTGAATGATAACAGATAAACCACTGATTTTCTCTGCCTTTTTTTTTCTCTCTTTTTTTAAAAAAAAAACTAAAAGTTGGAGAACATAACTAAAATGTTTAACTCCAGCTCTGAATTCTAGA
Organism: Galemys pyrenaicus; assembly: GCA_019455555.1. Lineage (NCBI taxonomy): Eukaryota > Metazoa > Chordata > Mammalia > Eulipotyphla > Talpidae > Galemys > Galemys pyrenaicus. The sequence goes on from JAGFMF010011709.1 coordinate 12,660,961, forward strand.
TGTGGATGAAATTATGCCAATTACAATTTTAGAAGGAAGTGACAGTCAATGAGAAATAACTATAAAAAATTTTAAATTCATAAAAATGATTTGCATAATTAAATTCCACAATATGTTTAAAGCAGGTGGATATTTTAAAAACTGGGTGTTTGGTGTTGTGCACCTCAAGTCTGTACAGTTTGTCCTTCTATAGCAAGTGAATGAATGAGCTTTTCCTGCTTCAGCACTTGCTCTTCTTGTTCAATGCCCTGACTGGACACTACATTCAATGTCTCATGACTGTTGTTTGAATGAATGAGTAAGCGAATGAATGAATGAATACAATAAGAATGACTAATATCTAATATGCTACTCTTTATTAGTGGGATAAGGCCAATAAGGACATTGATCTGAGTGGTATGGCAAGTTTATATTTTTTGTCCACTTTCTTTCAAAGTATCATCATTTTCCACATTTGCGTGAAGACTCAAGTGTGTTATAGAGCATTCACTAAAAGATGATCAACTGAAAGAAAGGTACTGGCGGGTAAATGTGCTCAGAATTTAAAAAAGAAAAGTAACAAGGGATGAGAGGAAACAACCATTTCTAAAGGATTAGAACCTGGTCACGGCTGGGGCACTTTCTGGATGTGAGGAAGAATTTTGGTCAATGGTTAAAAAAGAAAAACTACTACACTGCTTCATGGTCATAACCTTCTCAAGAGATCTCCATCAGGCAAGGACACCATCAAAGACAACTGGAATTGTCTATATCCTTCAGTGTTATTTATATGTCTAGGAATCTCTGGAATTTAGTAGCTGAGAGTTCCTGAATCAAAATTTGAACATTTTGGTTGCCACTTCCTAGAAGTTAATGTTCCCTTTTTGATTTCTCTTATTTTTTAAAAAGATTTATTTATTTATGCATACAAGACCTGGGGTACAGTCCAGAGTCGCGGGAGGTGAGAAGATTCACCAGAGACAGAATGAGGAGCAGAACAGGCAGACTGACTGAAATGTACTGCTGAGGGGAGCAGCAAGTGAGGCAGGAGAGGTCTGCCGCGCCACGTGGGTCCCTTCCCTGGCCGGGGATTGAACTCACACTGCTGTCCCGCGGATGCCTCACAGTGCGACGCTCAACCCGCTGCGCCACCAGGGAGGCCCTTGATTTCTCTTAGATATATATGACATACTTCCTTCATTTCCAGGCCCATTTATTGTTACTGGTCTGGCAGTTGGATGGTGATTGCAATGCAGCACTGACAATGCATGAAATCTTATTGGTAGTGTTCTTCTCTCTGCGTTGCAAGAATTTTTATTCCTTCTTAAGTTGGAAATAATTCTCTAAGTAGAAGTCTGTCCCCAAAGGAGAACCCAAAGAAAATTCTTGCAAACATAAGGTGAATATAAATATCATGTGCAAGATCAATAATTCTTGACTCTGATTATTTTAGGAGTATGGGCAACACAAGTTCTTCTGGACTTCAGAATTTTGAGGACATAAACAGAAACATCTGCACGGAGAAGGGTTGCTTAGGATACACTCCACGAGATAATCACACCAGAGGTGAGACAAAGATTAATTCCTGCTCATGCAATTTAAGTTCCTGAATCCAGAGAGTCTGACCTTAGATTTTTTTAGGTTGGTAAGCAAAATAATTCTCTTTTATTCTTAAACAAGTTTGAATTGTATTTCTCTGTTTTTCATTTAAATGCATCCTGATCAACAAGTAACTGTACATTTTGTGATATCATGCTTTAGCCAAACTAATTATTTATATCTGAATGCCTGATTGGAAGCATTCTGGAGCAATTACCAACTTTGTTTAACATGCTATCGATAGCCTTAGCACAAAGATTAGTGCCTGATACACACCACTTTATGTGTCTACCCATCTGTCTGTCTACGTACCTACCTGTCTGTCTGTCTCTCTCTCTCTCTTTCTCTCTCTATCTACCTACCTACCTATCTGTCTAAAGAATGGATGGAAATTTATTAAATTCTTTCTCTTTTTATCCTCAGATAAATTTGTTACAGTTCTTGTTTTAATTGCTTTTATTGTTACTTCTTACCACAGAGGGATTTAAATGGGAGAGCAAAGGCTGCTGGAAGTCAGAGAAAGATGAATTAGAGTGTCTCCAGTTATTTAAATCCACTCAGTGATCTGCCAGTCATGCCACTACTTTCATTTACGCCAAACAACAAAATCAACCTGAAAGGGTTAAAACAAAAATTGGAGAAGCCTAGTACATCATCATGATCTCAAGAAAATTGTGTGTGAGTTCAGCTATTGCGTAAAAGATAGAGATTAGACACTATCTGGACAATTCAAATTGAAAAGCTCCATTTCTGATAAGAGAATTTATCAGGAACTACTTTTTTTTAAATTAGATTTATTTAATTGGACTCATGCTTGGTCCATATACTAAATGCACTGTCTAATCAGTATTCAAATCTCTTTTGGACTTTGTTGATAACAAAATGCTAAGTGACACTCTGGAAAATTGCCTTTCAAATCAAGTATATGTCTGCTCCTTCCACGGACTGTAAATGAGACCCTGGGTGCGCCACATCTCTCTGGTCATTCTGCAGATACCAGGTGCTATCACAGGGCAGCCATTCAGTAAAAGCCCAGCCAAGGTCCTTTGTGGCTAATCATCCAAAAAACACAACTGCTTGTAACTGAAATTTTAAATTCTAAAGAAGACTATTCCCATCATTAAGTCATTAATTAAGTCCCAAATTTCCAGAATCAGCATGTTTTCAATCACTACATTGTAAGTTTTTAATCCTGATGCACAAAAAGCAGTGCCCAGTACTCACTTCTTACCAGTAGCATTTTATTAATGGTGGTTTTAGTTTCATATGGGGAAAACACAAATTTGGGGGTACCAACCTCATTGCATAAAAAGATACTATAATTGTTTTTCATCATGTTGATAAGTTTTAATTATGATTTATTTTCATAACACTCCACATGTTTTGGTCACTTAATTTCAAAGATCAAGCAATTAGAAAATGATGTTTTACTTATACTGAAAGAGAAAGGAAACTCACCATCTGGATGCATTGAACTAACTCAGACCACCTCGTGCCCCTTTAAATTCTGTCAAAGCCTAGCCAATCAGAGTCCTATAATATCTTTTCCATGTGAGGAATGGCCAGTGAAAATCACCCCAGTCTTCTGTACTACATACAGAGTGCTCTTGTCTGCTGATATGAATGGTTGCTATCATTACATCAGCCTCCAGTGACTTCAATACATGAATGGCTAGCTTACGGTCCAAGAGTGGATGGGCTTTTCTGAAGCATCTGCCAACCAATGAGGACAAGCAGACAAAGCTATCTTTAAGTATCTCCCCCATGCAATGAATAGGCAGTGTCTAAAACAGTTCAAGATGAGACTGTGAGAACATGGAGGACTCCCAGATATGTCTGAATCCTGCTTCCAAAAGGAGCTCTTCTCATCTATAGGAATGAAAGTAAATTGAATCGAAAGCAGAACTGTGTCTACTTGACTTTGAAGGAGAAGCTTAATAGAAGGGAGTGGTGTAAACAATTCAAGAAGTTACAGGGTCACAGGCTGCCTGGTTCTGGGAACCGCGCTGTTTGCTTACTGAGAGAACGCCCCCATATCTAGTCTTTTTTTAATATGGGAGACAGAAATCATGAGCTCTAATTCTGCCTCAAACATCTTTTCTTTCCCTTTATTCCATTTTTAGTGTTATTCTGGTACATCAAAATATATCAATTCTTTGCAGATTACTGGACAAAGAGAAGCATAAACAGAAATTTACCTATAATCTATAATCTCAGTGAATGCAGGGAATTTCTATTATCATTTCGGCACACTTCTTCTATTCATAGTTTCTTCTATTCTATTGTGTTTATCCAGGTGACAAAGTATCTCTCTCCTTTTTTAAGAGTTTCATTTATTTATGCATACAAGAGCTGGGGTACAGGCCAGAGACACAGGGAATTGGTGAGAGGATTCACCAGAGACAGAGCGGGGAGCAGAACAGGCAGACTGACTGAAACACACTGCTGAGGGGAGCAGCAGGAGAGACAGGAGAGGTCTGCTACGCCATGTGGGTCCCCTCCCTGGCTGGAGATTGAACTCACATGTGGTGGCTATGGAAGCCCCACAGTGTGGTGCTCAACCCATTGCCCCATCAGGGAGGCCCCTGCAAACATAGTTTTAATAGTACTACTGAAAATTAGTACAAAGAATTAATGCAATTATATGCATGTTCTATAATTTACTTAGTCACATCCTTGAATAACAAGTATTTTGATAATCTCCAAACTTTTCAACTTACACAAAACATGGCTAAGAAAACTTCTTTCCCAAACTGCTACAGAGACATTTTTGATGCCTCCTTCTAAGCCTTGTCTTCCACATTACCACCTCCTTTGAAGAGTCCCCTGCCTTGCTGATTCAGAACGGTGGGGGTGAGAATGTATTATACAAACAAAAAACGATGAACACTATTTCTTAAACAAATGAAATATAGTTCAAATAAGCCTAGAGACTCTGAGAGAGTATATATTCATTGATGTGTATATATTAACACCTTGGTTACAATAAAATTAGACTTTATTGTTTTGAATCCAAGAACTAAATAAACTAACCACTTCAAAATATTTAAACCTTTCATACAAAACAATATGAAGACATCCATTTATCTACTGCTTCGTGTTCTGTGTTTTATTTGGGCTTTTTATATATCGTATTTCAAAGGAAATAAAAGTAATTTATAGGTAAAGAAATGGCTAGATAGAATTCTTCTGACCCTTAGTAGCTTTCTACTCATTTCACCCAGTTCCCCACTGAATTCATTACCACAACTATTCACAAGTGACTAAAGATGTATTTATATTTTGACTACTTTCCCATATAGGTAGGAAATGTGCCCTAGAAAGAGTACTCTTAAAAAAATGCAGACAGAAAAGCAAGATGCCTGGCTAGTTACCAGCCACACTGAATGACCCATTGCCTGAAAAAGGAAAAAGTGACCACAGGAATTTAGTTTGAACTGCTTCCTCCCGGCACTAAAACTCAGCATGTCAGTCAGAGGAAGTCACCACAAAAAAAGACGATGTTCTGCCCAGATGCTTGCTGACTCATTTGATAAGCTACTTCCTCAGATAATTTTCTTATACAGTCAGAAATCTCTCATTTCTTCTCATAGAATCATAGGTAAAGGAGCCAAAATCTTTGACCTAGCACAAGTAGTAAGTATTGAGACATGGTCTTAGAATCCCCAAGTAGAAAGGCCAAGCTTATCATATGAATTAGCCACAGAGTACGTGGCAGGAAAAGCTAACTGTGGCCACTCCCACTCAAGTGACCAGCTCATGCATGATGATGCTGAAGTCATCCCACTGTAAATGGAGATAGTGTCTCTTGGTATGTGTCTCTCGAACCACATCCTGCAGAGTCTACTCAAGAGGATATATGTGTCTATATATAGAAGAACTTGAGTTTAGGCCAGAAGTGTGGGGCAGTGAGATTCAACAGAGACAGAGTGGGAGAAGAACAAGATATCTACTGAAACACACTGCCATGGGGAGCAACAGGTGAGACAGGAGAGGTCTGCTGCACCATGTGGGTCACCTCCATGGCTGGGGATTAAACTCAGGCCATAGAGGTGACAGCGCTTAGACTTAACCCCTAGGCAATTAGGGAGGTCCCAAGAGGATAGATCTTTAATTTGAAAGGGTTTATTTCTTTTTCTCATAAATACAATGCAGCAAAAACAAACTATTTGAGTTGTCCAGAATTTATCTTCTGCAAGCAGTAGCTCATGTTATCTTTCCCATTATTTGCTACCTGCCTTGTACATTTATGCATTAGTTTCTCTTGCCATGAGATTTGCATGAATTCCTTGTGAGAGAACTATACTGACTACTCCACAGAGGCAGACTTAGCCAGTTGATTTCTACTAACCAATGAATGAGATGTGTGCAGAAATGATTTGTGTGTCATGTAAGCAGAAGCATTAAGAAACATGATGTGATCACCATTATCCAAATGGTTTCTATTACCCCTTCAGTCTAGGTCTCAAAATGAATAGGCATGGTTCAGAGCCACAGACATTCACAGAGTTCCAGCTGACCTCAGCTGACATGGAGATTAAGTGAGGCCTAGAACTTAACTTCCACAATCCACTGGGATCTGGAGATTGCTCTATAGCATTACACAGCAAAAGCTAGCTGATAAACCACATAGACAGACCATTACATGTTACTAGTAAAACCTAATTTCGTTAGTCTGTGGTTATCATCATTCCAATTTTATTTCACTTTTCAGTGAATCTCTTAGTCATCACTTTGCCATTAATATAAGAAGCCTAGTCTCTTCTTGAGGTTTCTATCTTAACTCCCTCCTTGCCCTTCAAATTTCTCAAAAATCCAGGGGAGTATGGCCTACTCCATATTAGGAAGGCCAGTTCTCTAAACAGATGGAAAAAATAAGAATGCTGCCAATCTCCAGCACGTTAACGAGCGTACGTGTCTCCATCACCATTCCATGAAACAACTACTGAAGGTTACTTGTGTCCAGTCTAATGGACGTTTGCCCACTATGCCGCTACATTTGCTGCCCTCGATCTCTGAATTTATGGGTTTATCACTTTTTCTTCACCTTCATTTGCTCAGCCATATAGCCTCAAAATGCAAACCCATACTGTGCTAAAGGGACCCTTGTTTCTCTGGCCCTTGGACACAGGATACACACCCTCTCCTTCATGGGAGTTTCTCCTTGTCATGGAATCCTTCTAATCAGGGGATCTCATTCACCATGAGAAGTTTCTCTAACATTGAATCACAGAGACAGTTTCCAATTAGCCCTATGACCCACAAACAAATAATCCTTGTACGGACATTCTGAGTTCCCAGTGCAAACTGTCCTTTGTTTACACAATTAAAAGGTCACTCTGGGACCATTCAGAAGACAGAAAGGGCCACCGCCAAGATGCACGACTGTGTCTCTGCATGTGTGGAGGTGTAAATGGAAACTTCTAAAATGAAAAAGAAATGTACCTTCTCGTATTAACAGATGGCCTCCTTGTTCTTTCATTACACCTACATCTCAATTGCACCTCTAGTGCATGACAAATAATTGAATAAGTGGAAGAACAATTAATTACAAAGCAAGTCGAGATCAGAAATGGACCAGAATTTTCTCACTCCATATTTCCATATATATGGAGCATACATATATATGTTCTCTAATTTTCTACTTCTTCAAACATCCCTAATTCTTGAAAGCTAATACCTGAGATCTTTGCAAGGTAGAGACAGTGGAAGCAGGACTGGGTCTTTGGGTTTCCTCAGAGGTCTTAGAATGACTTTAATGTTAATAAATAACATACTCCTCAAGGGTGTGGTCTTATTCCTCTAAATCACAGAGAGCATTGTAAAGCAATGTTACCTCTACAAAAGAAAACTTAAGAAATGTTTAATTAAAAAAAAATAAATATAGGTGAGGAAAGGTATGAAGCAAACCAGAACAAAATAGCAAAATAGTTCCTTCATTAGTCACAGTATCTGCATAGTATCAGCTAAGTACTTAAAAATGGAAGATGTTAGTATTAACAAGATTAGTTTTATTTTCTGGATCAATGGGCCACTCATGCATGTTCACAGTGGAAAGCATAAAGGGACCCTTGACAAGAGAACTGAAAGTGTTCAGGACAACATTCACTGCCATTAGGTTGGAGCTTCGCCTGCTGAGTGAGTCATTGATGATCTTTACTTCCAAAGGGCAGAAGGTTACAAGTCTTTGATAATTCAATACATGGATCAGAAAATGAGAAATCTGAAAAGGAAACTAATGACTATTGATCTCCTAAGTGAGAGTCAAAGTGAACTCAATCTTCTGGGAAATGCTGAGGTAATTTTGACACACCCAGCAGTAATGGGAAAAAATAATATATCATTCGTTTTTCATTATGTACTGTGTCCAGGACTGAATTATGATCCTGTTCATGCCTCAGTTTCCTCAAGAGTTACATGGAAATATAATACCTGGATTTCTTGTTGTTGAGCAAGTCAATGAATACGAAAGACTTCAAATAAAACTGGGAGATTATTTTTCTTGTTATCTTATTATTACCCTCATAGAATTTTCCTGGATAATAGATCTCAACTTCAGTGCTTGGGGGACTATGCAAGGACTAGCTAATTTTCAGGAAATTACCACAGTTTAGTATTTGCCACATTCATAATTGTATTCATGTCTTAATCTGACAGTAAACATCTAGATGAAACAATAAAATCATAAGTTACTGATTTGTGTTCTTCTAAGTATTCATGTCTATAAATGCTTAGGGAAAATGCTCAGTTGTTTAAATTATGTCTCCTTTCTTCAGATATTTGGTGTGATGTAATCACAACCTTTTTCACACATTGGGGAAGGTCAAAAAAAAAAGTTGAAGGGTTGTTTCAGGGTCAGCAGGGAAAGTTGAATAATATTCTTTTGTTTTTGTTTTTTTTGTCGCAAACCACAAGCTAAGGAGATGATCGAAGAACAAGATAATGCCTCAAATATTCTCAATGGCATTCTCTGAGTACAATAACTGAAGTTTAATTATTGCTGTTGGTTGCTTGCTTTGTTGGCTGTTGGTTTAATTGATGTCCATCACTCATGTACCCTCCTTATTTAGAGGGCTGAAGGAGTTGAAGAATCAGGGACTCCTCCCTTAGGCCTGCTGATGGAGAGACTGAGGTACATGTGAGATGGAAAATACCATCTGCCAACCATGATACAGCTAGCAAATCGAAATGGAGGGAAGGTGAGGAAGCGTAATAGACAGGGTCTTAGACAATAAAGAAATAAACTCCCAGGAGGGCAAAGTCTTGAGGTAGAGAGAAGTCCACCACATGCATCCCTGGGTAATGATGGCCCAACACAGTTCACCTGGGCCTGGTGGGATACTGTTTCTTCAGTCCCTAAGTTCATTATTATAGTATTTGTCTGCTCCTCCTACCTCTTATCTCTACTTTATCTCATCTGATCATCTGAACCAGATTTCCACAAAGGAAAATCTGACACATGCAAACCTCACACACACAAACTGAAAAGCTGAGACACTGGAAATTGCCTGTACAGCTTAAGCCACTAATTGCTCTTCCAGAAACTTGTGGAAAATAGAAGCAAACTACGAAGGCAAGCTGAATTTTATGAAAACAAAGTTTCTCAGTTCTCAATTTAATTCCACTGTGTACATGCTCATTAGTGAGATATGCCAAGTTGAGAAATTAGAAGCCTTCATTATCTTTGAATCAAAGAGATACAGAGCCGTGCAAAGAATAATAAGTGTGAAAAGTAAACTAAAGAGTCTAGGAAAAAATAACCAAAATGAATGAGTGTATTTGGGGAGAAATAAGGAAATGGACCTAACGGATTAAAATTTGAAAACAGTAAGAGAAAGTCAACAACACTTCACTTGTGAGAAAGGAATTAAGAAAAACAATGATATTAAAATGTAAATCGAATGTCAGGGAGAGTGTGTTGGCAGCTTGTAGTAATTGGATTGTAGGAGCAAATCTCCCTAAGGACCGGGTGGACGCTACATCTTGCATTTTAGAGACAAAATTCTCACTGGCAAGAGCTGGGAGAAAATGACCTAATAGGTCTTTTCCAACTCTGATTTCTATCATTTGGCAAAGGAGACCTAGCCAGGAGTTACACAATTAAGCATCCTTGCTGGAAAAATAAACAGAATTGTCAGATAATACAGAGGCACTCCCCCAACTCCAAAGGAAAAAAAAGTAAGAGATGATCACACCACCAGTGTAGCCAGAGATCCAACCCAGAAGAGCAATTTTGACCTGGGCTGCTGATAAATAGATGCTTTCATTTCCCCCAGCTTTCTTAATCCTCTGATCTGAATGACTGGGGGTGGCAGGTTTTCAGGGTGCTGGGAAACAGGGGCTTTGCATAATCTCCCCCTGAAGGTTTGCTCTGTTTGGGAGAGGTTATTCTTTGAAAATGACTGGACAGATTCCAGCAAGTTCTCTCCTACTCCTACAATCTTTTGCCTACTTTCCTTCACCCTTTCCTCTTGGCGCTACCCATCTCTGGGAAAGGGGAAAAGACAGCACATCTTGGATCTTTTCTTGGAGAATTGTGAGTAGTGTATTATATCCTTACAGCCTGTTGGCAGATCCAAACCCTATTCAATGAAAATCCACTTTGAAAGCTGATTCTGAAGAGATGTGGACACTCCTGGGAAAATGTATATTCCCTTCTTCCTTTTTGTTTTCATTTTTTATGTGAGAGCTTACGTTTTCTGGTTTCATTATTTAGCTCAATGCTTCCGTTATTCTGGTATTCGGAAACAGCCTGCAGTGTAGACAGAACAGGGTGTATGGTACGTGAAATGTCTGTGACTGTTTGACTGACACAAAACCATCACCAAAGCAAACTGGCAAAATCAGAGAAAAACAGCTCAGGGGGTTGTAGACTGAGAACTAATAGCAGTGAGTACCAGCCCCGGTTCTGAGTCTTTTCTTGCTCACATCTTTGCCTTTATAAATGCCTATTTTGGGATTTTTATCTCTGAGTCACTGAGGTTAAGCAATCAGAAAAACCTGGCATGGATAGGCCTGTCTTCATGTTTTCTCAAGAGAATGCAACAGCTGCGACCTTTTGGATAAATACTCATTTTCTAGCTATGAATGAACTTTTTTTTTTTAAACCCATGGAGTTGAGGGTAATTCTGTTTAAAGACTACCTCTCTTTGGCTTGCTTCTGTTATCTTTTCTAGCTCTGCACATCTCAGGCGCGTGCAGAAGGAGCCACAACTAGGTATGCAAGTGCTTGACATCGGGTAGAGAAGCTTGAGGGCAGGTTTTGTATGGAGGCTGAGGCAACAATAGAAGGTCCAACACTTGAAATTCCAACTTTTCTTCTTACCTATCCTCCTTCAGTAAGGAGGGGGATGTTTTATACATTTCCTACAATTATTACACATGAAATTTACTCATTTTCATGCATATTTCTTGAGTAGCTATTAGGCACCAAGTAGGATAGACCCTCTGGCATTGTAGACATGGAAGACTGAAATAAAGCCTAAACATCACTAAAAATAAAACATCACTTAAAAAAGAGAGTGTAGCAACAGTAAAAGTAACTGTGATATTTAAGAATATGAAGGCAGAAAGCATGGTTGTCCACCAAAAGAGCACCTGGCCTTTGTTCTTTGGACTATGTCTCTGCATGGGGCAGCAAAAGCAGCATGTTGGTGGGAGAGGTCCTCTGGGATTTCAGTCTCAGGTAAAAGAACATAATCTAACCCAAGAGGTCTGCACAGAAATGAACCAGTGGGAAAGCACCCCCAAAAGAGCAGCCACCAAAGCCTCCAGAGAAAGGGCCCCCTCTACTGACAGAGTGAAAAAACACCTAAGCTACCAGCACAGGGCAGTTGAATTTGGAGAAATGTGGCGCTTCTGCTCTTTTCCCCAAGGTTGGGGAGGAAGATCTCCCAGGGTTCCAAAACTGACTTGAGGTGTCAGAGTGCTACCACTGATGGCTTCAGAGGTTGGCGAAATGTACCTGGATTATTTAAAGATTGTCACCTGGATGCCATCCATACTAAGAGAATCACCATCAAGCCCAAAGACTTCCATCCAGTTGACTCTACAGACAAGGGGAAAGTTTAAGTGAAGATCGTTTTGGTGGTGTTTTGTAGTAAGTTCTAGAAACACTTGGTTTAATTTCAGAGTTTTCTTGGGTAAAATATCACTTGTAATGAGATGCACTTGTATCTAAATCATTTTGTCTTTCACTTGGCTGATGTGCAAAGTGACCAGAGAGCTCAGCAATGTGAACACTCTTCTGAAGAGTGGCAAGTGGTTAATATGCAGAAAGGAAGGGACAGGCTATAATTCTTGCTTCTCGTGGTGTGCGTTTCTCTATGTCAGTGACTTGCTGGGTTGCTCTTAAGGTATGAGAATTGATGAATATGTACAGGGCCCTATTGCAATAAAACTGGTTTTGTCTTAACCCGAGTTTTTAATTGGAGTTAAGTGGGGCAGCAGAAGCAGAAGTTGGTGGGAGACACACATCGCTGAATCACAGTGTGGGTTTTTTCCCAAGGATGAAGATACACATCTTAGACAGTGTCATGCACAGTTTCCTAGAAATAGAAGGAAAAAAATGCCTGACACCTCTAGAGTACACCTTGTGCATTTATCATAGCTACCTTCTAGGTTGGAGTATCGGCATTTTGAAGGCATGTAGCAGTAAAAAGCTTTGTGCATTGTGCACGCTGTCCAATTCCTCATTCTGCCACAAGTCATCACCCCTCAAGCTGATAATACGAACACTAGTGGGTTTTTTGGTGTGTAAGGGCTCTAGAATATCACTCCAGTTTTTCACACCAGCATCCTGATATCACATCAGCGTCACTGATATTCTGAGTTAGTAAATGCGGGTATTTCTTGTGTTGTGGTTAGTATCCTATCTAGGCTAAGTTTTCCTCTACTAAAAGGAAACTCTTCCTTGTGGCATCTGCATCATAATCACCTTGAGAGTCACTCTGCTGTGGGGAGGGGAGTCAGGGCTCCAGCCAGGGAAGAGAGCATCGGGTATATAACCTCTGGTACACACTCCTGGAAAATCACTAAAGGGATGACCTTTGAACTGGTCTTAAACTTTGGGTTTTTTAAGTTTTTAGGTCAATTATGAAAACTAAGTTTACAAATATACTTGTATAACAAAAAATAATGAGAACAAATTCATCATGAAAGGAAGTTTGGACTGGGAGAGAAGTAGGGAGAGAAGGAGAGAGAATCATTTCTCGAAGTCATTTAGCTCTTACTAAAAAAAAAAAAACCCAAGAGTTGAAACTTAAGGTTTGATTATATTTCCCTTTAGAAAATTGAATAAGCATCTCTCTACATGAACTGTGGGCTAATTTACATAAAGCAAACATTTTCTTGAATCTTCTCATGGTAATGATTACTTTTGGTTTTTATAAATGAGTACCTCAATTATGTCATATGTGCTTCCCACTGCTTATCTATTCTTTTTAAAAATATATATATGAATTAAATTAATAAAGACCAAGTGTTTGTTATTTTTAAATGAAGGATTATGGAAATCCTAACTACTTTATGAGGTCTTTATAACCAGGATTGCTGATTACACTTGATTTCAGTCCCTCTCTACCTAGTGATTATGTATGCTCTGAAGAAGAAAACCCTTTTGTGTTAAATAGGCATAATGAAGTTCTTGGAAGTTATATTTTATGGGGAAAAGAACTGGTTAATCATGACAGATTTTTTCCAACAAGAAAATTGTTCAATGTAAGAATCATTTGAGAGATTCAAATTGCAAATCATGTATATAAGACCTAGCAACTGAGTTAACCATTAATAAACGCAATCATCATATTAATGGGCAATATTAAAAGTTAATTTAGAAATTTAATTTAGAATGACAGCTTTTGAGTTTATGCTTATGTCATTTACATATTAGAGGTAGTGAATTTTAAGAAAACAAAGAATTCAATATGTCCCAGACACAGATGAATTAAGGATTTTGTCCCTAAATTCACATCTTCATGGCAATTGAAGAAAATATTTAAAGCTAACATAGTAGTGTTTTAAGTAATTCTATGTTGTATCATTCATTGAAATGTTATATTCAATCAATGTTAAAGGAACATTTAATGAAGCTTAACTTATTAAGTCACCCATATAGGAAAGCTCTCTTTAAGCATATTTTTTTCCAGAAATATATACTCATGAGAATAGTCTGATAGAAGTCACTTTTTGAATTTCATTCAAAGAAACAAAGATAATTTTTAAATTTTTTTCTTTTAACTCTAGTAGGTAAAATATAATGCCATGTATTGCAATGTGATTCTATACTTTCATAGTAATACATGTTTTTAACCTTGAATGATTTTATTTTTATTAGATAATCTCAGAAGTCTATGACTTCACCCTCATGAATACTTAAAAGTAATGGAAAGCACAAATACTACATATTCTCAAAGCTCAAAATCCATCCTGCTCATGACATTTGCTGTTTCCTGATGGGTCCTAGCAAGTGACTCAATACTTAGTCTATTTAAGAATAAGCCCCAAATTACTACTCTTGATGTTCATTTTGAAATAATAGCAGAATACTTAATGATTAATTTATTAGAAATTTAACCACTGACTTCAAGGTGTTATTGAACAAGTTACTCTGAGATGGTTTAACCAAACTTTCTCACTTATAAAATTCTATGTTTCTATTTTTGCACAGACCACAGTCATTAAAAACACAGGAAAAGATGACTTGCACTGAAGATAAATTCAAAAGAAGAAATCACTCTATCTTTTATCTGAACTTTCTTTGAAATAAGAGTAAGAAAATCTAAATTTTGTTTGTGGTTGGCTAAGAGGGAGTTTATTTTTTTGCTTTTCTTTATTTATATATATTTGACATCAATTGTAGTCCCCATGGAATTCCCACCACCATTCCACCAGCGCACCCTCACCTCCGTCCCTTGTGCTCTTTCTGCCTTCATCCCAGCCTTCTCCTTCCCCCCACCCCAAAGTGCTTCTAACTTATCTTTGTCTTTTTGTTTCTAGTGTGTTGTGATTTTTTGAAGAGGGCATTTAATAACCTTGCAGGAACCATAGTCTAATTTATATTTTTCTTCCATTGTGAATTTCTATACAACCCTGGACTCTGGTTCTTTCCATGTTTGTCTCTAAGGATTCTGCCCTGCCATCCCCCAGTGCTGCTAACACTGCTGTCAGCCCTTCAGATCTTGTAGCTGTCCGGATGGAGGCTGGGTCTCCATCCCCATTTCCAAGGGGAGTTTTCAGTGAACCGTGATCTATCTTTCCATTGGCTGAGTCGTAAACCTTGGTGGGCTGGGTGGATCCAAAAAAGAGAAGAGGATGTTTTCTTTTTCCACTGTTTAAACCTCTTGTGAGTAATTCCCCACAGCTGTACATAAACACCCCCTTTCTGAGTGGGGGGGAAGAAGTCTCAGAACAGAACAGCTCTCTCTGTTTATCAAATTAAAATAAATCATGGCAACAACTCCTTACTTTAACCAAAAGGGAGTCTTCTAGTTTCAGTGTCTTTTATAGGAGTCTTAATTGTATTCTGGGACTGTAGGCTAGATGATTCTCAGTTCTCCTTTAAAGAGGAAAAATAGATGAAGAGAAGGAAGCAAGTTTTAAATTGCTACATGTAAACAAACTGGGATTCTTTTGCAACTATTATGAGATTGTTCAACAATTAAATAGCTATAATTATAACCCCAAACAATGTTTGACTGGGCTGGTTGCCTAATCAACAAAGTTGTATTTTCACAGCAGACTAAGCAGATTATTGTTAAAATAAATGTTATTGGAAAAACAGCTTTAGAGAATACATTTCTTCCTACAGAGAATTGGTGGTTACTTTCAAAGATGCCAAGAATTTCAAAGGCCATCACAGACTGGGTATTAAATAGCACCTGTTAGATTCAGCAGGAAACATTTATGTCTGTTTGTAAACAGTCCCTCACTGTTAGCAGTTTCAAACATAACTGCATCTAGAATTTTCTTGCTGTTAGACCCAATTGTTCTACTAATCCAATGTGGTTCCGACAAAGGCTAAGTGATTTTGCAAAGTCATGAATTTGGAATAGACTATGAAGTCATAGACTGCAATCCTATCACAGTTTTTAGAATTGCAGCAATTGATTTAATTATCTGCCTACATGCAGAGATTGTGAGAACCATGAGATACTGAACAGTCACAGTCTAGCACACTGCCTAATTAGGGTGTGTGTGGGGGGTGGGAGGTAGTGTTTGGGGCAGAAGGCAGGATAATGGTAAAGATGAGGACCACTCTGAAGTCTATAATCATTTGTATGGAATGTTAAGAAGTGATTGAATCAAAGACAGACTATAAACGGGTCAGCGCTAACACTAACTCTTGCATACTTAAACATATATATATATATGTTGTTAAAATAAATGTTTTATATATATAATATATACATATATTAGAAGCTTCCTCCACAAATGCTTCTAGTTTCTAGAAGATTATTTTCATTGAATGAGAAGAAAGAAAAAGGAAAAAAACTTTATAACGTCACAATTTTCTAAGTCTCATTTCTCATATTTTTTAGTGATTTTTACCTAACTTGAAAGTCTTTATCAAAGGTTTTCTGTATTTTCCTTGTCCTCAAATGCTCTGAGGTGATAAACCCTTCTATTTGTATACTTCTACCACTACTAAATTCAGATGAAATTTCTGGTTCTGTAAGCAATTTAATAAATTCAGATTATTTGCAGTTTAACTAACAAACACGGGATAAATGTATACTGTGATTCAAAATTCAGAATAAGCCAGTTTGTAATCATTTTGGTTGCAGAATAAACCATATAAGTCAGTAAATGTATATACTTTCAATAGTTTGGAATGTTTAAATTTATTTTTAGGTAACATTTATTTACTATAACTGTCTGAGTGATCAATATTCATGAAACTACATAATACTATAAACCAATATATCAGTAGAACAAGCAGAAAAATTTAAACATGGAAAAATATGTAAAAATTAAATATATAAATACTTGTGAATGTATCTTTATTTAATACATCAAGCTGTTCTGAATAAAGGGCCTTAATATTTTTTTCATCCTTTATATTTCCATAAGGTGAACTGTAAAAAAAATGCTAATCAATGCACATTAAGTTTTCAATATTATGAAATCAACCAAGATCTCAACAGATATTATGGTCACTGCCTTTTTTTGGCTATTTTATATCTAGATCATGTAACTACCTGGTAAATTATGAGTCTTGTGTATATTTTTTTTAGTTCCTTTTAAGAAGCTTTTCTGTATTTTTATCTGTATTTTCTTTTTTAAATCTTTATTTTTATTTACTTATGTATACAAGAATTGGACAGTAGGCCAGAGGGGGTGTGTGTGTGTGTGTGTGTGTGTATTCACCAGAGACAGAGTGGGGAGTAGAACAGGCAAATCTATTGAAGTACACTACTGAGAGCAGCGGGCGAGACAGGAGAGGTTTGCTGCGCCATGTGGGTCACCTTCCTGGCCAGGGATGGAACTCATGCTACAGTGGCTAGCAATAGCTTGGTCGTGCAGAGATTTACCCCCTGTAACACCAGGGAGTCCCAATCTGTATTTTTTTATTTGAAGTTGTGATATTAATTAGGTTTAACTCTGATCATAGATAAGCCATGTTTTCTTCAAATATAATAACATCTTCCTCAATGTCAAGTTATTTAGATAGTTGTGAAGAAGGAACATGATACGATGTTAGGGAAGATTTTTGAAGGATAAGAAAATCCTAACACTGAATAAGGAAATCCAAAAGAAACTGTCACCCATTGGCTCCAATGAAATTGTTAACCTAAAATAAATTCATCTAAAAAGTGGGGAGGATAGCGTTCACTTTTCTATTTCAGTGTACCTCAAACCTACCTGATTTTATGATAGTTCATATGTTCATGTCTTAAAAAAGTTGTGATAAAATTTGTACTTTTTCTCAATAGGTTGACATGAAAAAGAAAGGAGATAATGTAGGAAAAAACACTTTTGTTAACTGTAAACTCATGGGCACATTTAAGTTGCAACAATGGTTATCATTTTTTAGAAATAAAGTTTCTATTTCCTCAGCCCAACCTAAGGAATCCAAACCTAACTTCTGGACAGAAGAACTTACTGATGGAAATTAAGTTTAAAAATTACTTTTCTTAATATTTTCTATTAAATGATATCACAGACTTTATCATTGGGGATAAATCCCATGTCATCTACAAATGAACTGAACAATTCTAATCCAACCAAGTTTCTGTTTATTCATTTCCTCAATGATGTATCTATAGACTGCACTGCTATTTTGGCTCATAACACTTATCATCTATATTTTTATCATTTGACACCTTTCATAGACTTCTAAAGAAAAAAATGAGCTATAGCAGCTATTAGGAGTACACATAGGGCTGGGATAGAGTAATGGTGAATAAGGAATAGTTTTTGTACAGTTCAACAGATAACATAAATCAAGCTACTGTTAACTTGCATTTCCTACAGAGTCTACTGATGGCCATTTAATATACGAGATGTTCAAAACCCACTTATTGAATAAATGAGTAAAGAAAAAAAAGCAAATTCAAAACTTGAATATATAGCGCTCCCAAATTATACTCCAACAAGCTTCCCATTTGGACATAGTTTTCTGGAAGTAAAAATTATTCTAAAAAATGATAACCATTGTTGCAACTTAAATGTGCCTATGAGTTTACAGTTAACAAAAGCGTTTTTCCAACATTATCTCCTTTCTTTTTCATGTCAACCTATTGAGACAGAAAGTACAAGTTTTATCACAATTTCATATTACAGATGAGGAAATTATATTTCAGCAAGCTTAGTTAGTTTAGTCACAGTCAGATCTTAAAACTGAATTAAAAATTTTGCTGATGTAAGATTGACCTTGAAACACAAGATTCAGCAGTACCCCAAGCATGGGGTACAGATAAAACTCAAGAGATAAAGTTCTACACTTACTAAGTGAGGTATCCTTTTAGGTCAGTTAACCAGGTCAATCCCATTTTCTCATTTAATAAATGAGGGCTGATCATTTCCATTTCATGGGAGTTTTATAAACATTAAAAGAGCTGTGGGGCACTTTTTGAAATTTTACATAAGATTTTGGCTAAGCTCCAAACCAAGATGAATACCTTCAGTTTTGAATACGCACTTGTGTCTACTGAATGACACTCCTACTAAGTTAGTACTGAGATTGCTCTGCCTATAGTTACATCCAGTTGTGCCGCTTAACAAATGTGTGACTGTGGATGTTGTTCAACCTGCCTGTGCCTCAATGGCTTCATTTATTATTTACATTATATATATTTATATTATCTATATTTATCATATAGGCATTAAAATATCATCTATTGTACAGCATATGTGAGAAGAATGATGGGCACTGACACCTGTAAAGATAATGTCTGATACATAATAAGTATTTACCAACTTGACAGTCACTATTGCATTTGCTCTGGCTTACAAATCGGAAGCTGGAACTCCCCTGATGTGTAATTTTAAGCTAATATTTGATAAGCATATATTGAGCACAAATTGAATGCCATTCACTGCTCTAGATAAAAGAGGTTCATTGTTGAATCAGAGTCAACTAATATTTTACTTCCCTACTCTAGAAATAAGGGGAAAGAGAATTGTCTCGTCTTTAGGATTTCAAAGACAAGCTTAGCCAATATAGGTAGAAACAGAGGGGGGGCTCCATGTTGACTGTGGAGAGCTGTGACTGACCTCTGGAAACTCAACAGCCGGGCCAGGACTCAACCGTGACAGTTCACATAGGTTAGGAGTTCACGGTGCCTTAATTGATGCCAGACTCTGCCGTGAGGGCCGTCGTTGGTGGCGTGCTCACCAGGCAGGCTCTAGGTGTCACATCAGATAACAATGACTTCATTTTCCCCCTGGGTGTGCTCAAGAAACTGTACTCAGTCAGACGGCTCCTAGTCTTCCCAGAAAAGTTTCTCCTCATTCATCAAATGACAAACCTAACACGTCCACATGTGCTAACTTGTTTGTCTCAAGGTGGTAGATTCAGTGCTGTACTAGTTACTGGTCTTTTAAAAAGGGCAGAAAATTCTATCCAGAGGTTGGACAGAGTCCAGAGTGTTATTAAAATATACACCAATGGCCTAGAAAAGTCCTCTCCTCTGTCTCAAGAGGTTATTGGCCTCTGTGTATATACCTCAGTAAAGACACTGAATTGTAATTTCCTAATTCAGCTTTTTGAGAAAATTGTAAAATCACATGCAGAATATAAAATAATACAGAGAGCTCTAAGTACCCTTTACCCAGTTTCCCCCAGTGATGACTTTGACAAACTCTATAGCACAATATTACAATCCAATAATTGACAGTGATAGAAATCCACCAATTTTATTGATTGTATAGAGTTCACTGTGAGTGTGAAAGAAAGTGAGAAAGAGAGAGAGAGAGAAAGAGTGAGAGCTTTTATATGTTATATGCAATTTTATCATAGACATAGGTTCATGTAAACACCACCATGGCCAAGATACAGAACAACGCCATTACCATCACCATGAGGACCACATGATATTGACCTTTTGGAACTATATGGACATCCCCACTCCTGCTGCCATCCAGCACTAACTCCTGGCAACTACTGAACTGTTCTCCATCTCTAGAATTGTCACTTGAAGCATGTTATATAAAAGTAGTAATATGTTACTTCAAATTGACCAAATGTAAAAAGAAGTGTCAACCATTATTATTAACATTATAATTATGTTATTTTTCATACCAGCCAAGTTTTCTAGACAATCATTATTTTCTGTAAGCGGTAGATTGATGATTTATTTGGTGGGCCCAGAAAAAGGGAAATGGTATTAAATAATAACTGGGGAGAAGTTGGATTTTCTGACAGATTTTTCTTGTGGGAAAAGGGTTTATTCTAACTAAACACTGCTAAGATTGGAATCCATAAAACTGAGCTGTTCACCCTTTCTAGAAGAGTTTTATTAGCTTTGTAAAAATAATCCAGTGTTTTTTCCCAAAGAGATACACGATTATCTAAAATGTGATGTCTAATATACCTTGATAAAGTTGAATCTTTTTAAGAAGATTAAATGGAACTGTAACAGGGTGGTCCCCAGGAAAGGGGGAAGTTCCAGAATCCTGGATCCGCCCTAAGTGGGTGGAGCTAAGCAGGGATAAGAAGATTCTTCAGAGAGGAGAGGAAGAAGGAAGCAGGATGGAGAGCAGCAAGGAGACATGGAGGAGGCACGTGGAGCAGAGGGACATGTGAAGAAACTGCGCTTACTTTTTGTTCCTGGACTGGTTGGAACAGATGTGGGTGAGAGACCCGTGGGGAGGTTAACAATGGCAGCTTTCATCTTGGTTTTGATTTTGCTCTTTTCCTCCTGGATTTGTCTGACTCTTTCTGACCCTTTTCTATGGGTCTCCCCTGAAAGGTCCTTCCGACTTGTGGCAGGCTTTTGGGCCTTGCTTTGGGCCAATCCTATTTGGCCGGACTTTTACCCTCAAGGAGATGGGTCACCTTGGATGCTTAACTTAGTAACTATGTCCTTTGTCCTTTCTGTTTTGTACCCTAATTGTATTAAAGTTCCTTTCCATTAAAGGTTTTATGTGTTTGTCTTAATGCGGCAAATGGCAGAACCCATTCAGAGAGGGCAGGTTTGGGGGCTCTGGGGTGCCCCTCTCCCTGCCCTGTAACAAAACAAAATCTTTTCACAATAGTTCTGAAATGGATCTCCCTGAGAAAGAAGAGTAACACAATTGTTCTGATAATACAGCCAATTAAATTAATCAAGAAGGAATAATTGTTATAATTATCATTAAACATTTTATTTTTGGTATTATATGCTGAGTACCACTACAGCTATACAAACTATTTTACTTAATTCTCACAGCACCATTCATGATTTTTTTATCATCACATTTTCCTGATGAGAATATCAAGTCTTGGAAAATTTAAATAAATCCTCAAAGACCTATATCTAGTGAATGACACAGCGGAAACTTAAATCAAGTCCGTCTAATATCCATATTCTTCTTCTGAATAGGAAGTATTTTACTCTATTTCATTGCTGTTGTTTTATAAAGATTTATTATTTATGCAGACAAGAGCTGGAGTGTAGACCAGAGGTGCAGGAGGTGAGAGGATTCACCAGAGACAGTGGGGAACAGAACAAGCAGATGACTGGAATACACTGCTGAGGGGAGCAGTGGATGTAATAGGAGTGGTCTGCTGGCCATGTGGGTCAGCTGCCTGGCTGGGGATCGAACTCGTGCTGCAGTGGCTGCCAGTAGTTTCATAGTGTTGACACACAATCCCTTGTGCCACCAGGGAGGCCCCCTGTTATTTGTAATACATTACAGGGAGCCAGCTCCCCCCCATCTCTTTAAGCCTCACCTGACCAAATACTAAATTTCCCTTTCACCAAGATAGTGCACGGGGCACAGTTTTACATTCTCAGGGCAAGATTATTTTCAACTTTGCCATATAGTAAGATCATAAAATATGGACATGAATTTTTATTTTACTCACATATGTAGGAGGCATCTTGTTTATAATAAGTCTCTAGAGAGCTTTTTAAATCTGCATTACAACTTGTCATGTTTCAAGAAACAACAAAAGGTCTACTATAAAGAAATCTTGGAACTATTCCAACTGTGAAATGGGAAGATTTGCATTTGAATTTCAGACCCTGTGTTCTCCAGATAAGTAACATTAACCTTCACATCTCTGAGGTCCAGTACTTCATGTGAGAGAGAAGCCTGTATTTTACAATGTTTTCATAGGAATGCATCGTAAGTGATAGTAGCATAGTTCCTGGCACCAGTGGGTGCTGCTTAAAATATTTAGATGTATGCAAGTACAACTGATTGGATCTGTTGAAAAACATACCACATGCCACCTTCCTGTCTAGAGCTTCTTTTCCATTAGCAGTTCCCTTTTTTTTCTCCTGGGGAAAATTAGGTTATAATAATCCTCCATGGTGTAATCCAGGCTGGGACAACGATGAGAAGAAGTACGGGAGTGAATTGAATGAGATGAATTGAAAGAGCTGAGTTGCAAGTTGGAAGGTAGGGAGTTGAATGAACTGAGAGGCTGTGAGTGAGTTGAGTTGAGAGGCTGTGAGGATGACTCACCAAAAAGTATAGATTCTATGTAGCTATACTCAAAGTCCCTCAGGTCTGGAAAAATTCTCTAAGGGAGCTTTATTTTAAACAAAACAGAATGAGGATTACTACACTCTGAATATACTAAGAAGCATGGTGTCTGTATTTTGAAAAGGGTGAATATTATGTGACTTACCTCAGTAAAGCGGTTACATACATTTTAAATAGTAAAGCAATGTTTTAACATTTGTCAAAAAAAAAAAGTAAATAATCCTCCATGCTTTTGATATCCTTACCTGTTGTCTTACAGCTGTTGTTGAGTATATGGGTCTTCTGAGAGATACGGCATTGGATACCATTTTCTCCCTTCGTTTCCACGTTGGGCTGCCTCTAGAATTATGCCTTACTGGGCTTCCCAGAATGTGGTTACAAAGTTGTCGTTTGGGTTGGCCGCAAGCTGATTTTATCATTCTGTGTTTTGCTGTGTTTGATTGTATGCCATCCCACTTCTGGAAAAACAATGTCAAAACTTTTTATTTTATAGTAAATTCCTAAAATCAGTTCCTCAGCCTCACTTTTCTATCTTATTCTCCCAAAGTGACCTTAAGCTTCTACAAGAATAATTATTTTTATGTTGGTAGTGTTTTGGTTTTTTTCCCAGTTCCTTATAAAGGAATGGTTAAGGCAGGTATTTGTGTTTGTTTATATCATGTGTCACTTATCTTTTAATTATTTTCTCTTTATAACCTATCTTCCTTGTACAAAGAACTTTAGATTCGTGATGGTCAGTTCCATGTGTCAAATTGACTGAATCATAGCACACTTAGGTAATGGGTCAAATATTAGCCTGGATCTTTCCTTTGGTGAATATGAGATTGCATTTCAATCTGCAGATTGAGTAAAGCAGATTGCTGTCCCAACTGGGTGTGGGAGCGTCTAATCAGTTGAAGGCCTGCAATAGCACAAAACAGAAAATTGTTTATTTGGGTTTTTTTGAGTTGTGTAGCCTTTATTAGCAACTAAAATAGAAGGTATCTGTTATACAGCATGCATAGTAATTGACTATAACTGGATGTTTATTAGATTGTAGATAGTTTATAAATGCAATTTCTTTATTAAGAAGCTTCCACCCTTTTTGTGTGTGCTTGAGTAGAACTGGCTGAACTATTCTGAAAATGGAATACATGTGTACAAGTATAAATGTGCACAAGCATAAAAATGATTTAATTTAGGAGAAGTTTAGGCTATGGTAAGTGCTTTACCATTTTCTTTCAAAAACTTAGCTGCATTAAGCCTTTATATAGTTAAATATTTTTATCAAAATATTTCAATAACAGCCTTCTTTCATCCATCCTAAACTAAAAAGGCGTTTTTTTTGATGAGTTGAAGTAAAGGAAGGGCTACACTGACCAAAAGAAGAAGAAAAGAAAGTTCTATTAGTTTGAGGTTTCAGAATCCATAATTACCACACCAGTAGCTTGATAAGGGCTAGCCCAGATCTCAGGGCAGAGTGTGAGTATATGGAGGTGCCATCTCTGAAGACAGAGCCTCAGTGGACCATGTGTAGTCCAGCTGCATAACAGCTGCATAAGACTTGAATTGAAGCATGAGTTCCTTGGTCTCGAGCCCACCCGCCTTAGAACTGGTCCTCTGACCTGACATAGGATGCAATATACATCATGGGCCTTCCTGGGCCCTGCTGAACAACTCACCCTGAAAACTTGGGATGTACTAACCACTGTAGTTATGTAAGTCAATGCCTTATAATAACTCTTCATTTGTGTGTGTGTGTGTCTGTGTGTGTGAAAGCATGTGTACATGTACACATGCACATAGCCCGTTGTTCTGTTTTCTGGAGAACTCAGAGTAATACAGATATTTATCTTATTTAATTCTCACTCTAAGCTAGCTGGCCTTTTCTTGACATTGCTGGGAATTGTGACTTCAGCATCCACGCCTTTTGTATAAAAAGAGAAAAATAGGCAGAGGTCCTCACAAGCATTTCAATTCCATGGCAACAGCCATGTGAATTCTCTGCACTCACACTTAACCTATCAAGGAAAGACACACATTTTGAAAGACATATTTGTTGCTCCATGTAGCTCAAAACCATCACCATATTACTCAAGTTAGCAAAACACACTTCATTTACCAAAATGGTGTGATTATTTAATGTTTACAATCATTTTAATTACTTTAAAAAATGTACTGTTTTTAATTTTTACAGTGTTTCATTTAGATTCTCACATATCTGCAATTCCATCCTGTCTCTTTTTCTGGAAAAATGCTATTTGTCTTTTACCACATTCAACACACAGTTGAAAATGCATTTTTATACCAGCTAAGTCTAGAACCTATTCACTTTAACACATTTACCAGCAATTTATCACAATGATTATAATTATCTCCCCTCTTCCAATCAGACCATGAAGTACCTGAAAGTGAAGACTGTTTTACTCACATTTTTCTGGCCAATATTTCAGGGCTTAATATAATGCTGAACACATGGTGGGTGGGTAAGTTAGTGAGTGTAAAGAAATATTTTCCTTTTAGCAGGCTGTTTTTGAGTAAAGAGGTTGTATATAATAATTTTAGGTTCTATCAATGGATTAAAAGCACAAGAAAACTTTAATATATGTAATATAAAGGCACATAGAAAATTTACTTAATTTTACTAAGGCAATTTGGGGGGAGGGCTTTGTTGAGTGGCATATATTTGATAGGAAAACACTTCAGCTCAGACTAAATACAACCAAGTTGTTTTAAGTTCATTATAACTTAAAATGTTAAGCATTCACCAAATTCATTAATTTTTGCCAATTTAAAATGTCTCCTTTAAAAACTGTTAAAGACATTCTAAGTACTCTTAGCTGTGTTAGTAAAATATGAAAATCATTATAAATAAATTATAATTTATCAGCTTTCGTGGATCTATAAGATGGCAACACATACTAGGTTGAGCTTATTCTAAAGCTTATTTGGTTCAGGTCAAAACATTTAGAGGAAGATATTTCATTGCACTATGGCTGAGAAAACAATAGTAGAACTTTGGGACAAAGCAGTAGCACTTGAGAAAGAGAGCAGGAAAGAGGTATAGTTGCCATTTCTGAAAAATGAAAGGGAAAAAAAAGTAAGACAAATTGCCAGGGAAATGAAATCCAAAACAGGCAAAGTTAGGTTAACAGAGATAGAGATTTCTGGAGAAGAGAAGAAGTTGCAATAAATCAACCAACAAGCTTATTTTGCTGGAAGCAGAGAGAAATCACTTTAAAGTTCTCATAAACTGCTTCAGGAAGGTAAAAAGCTTCCTGCAAACTTTACTTGACTCACAAACCTTTGAAAGACAGCTGGCAATATAGACAAATGGTGCAGATATTTAAGAGAAGGGAAAAGTACCTGTTATTAAAAACTTTCATACCATAAAGGACTATATATCTTGGCCCTGAAGTAGCTCAAGTATCACTATTTGTTGTGTAAATAGCTAAATGGTTTTAGATAACTTAGAGAATTGGGAATATGCCCAATATCAGAACCAGGCCAAATCAGGCCAAACTCGGCTTTGGCTTGGTTTTCTAGTAGTGTGGAGCCCAGGTGCTCATTCAAACACACATGTGAATGTGTTTAAAGTAAACATTGAGAAGAGGATATCCAGCACATCACCAGCCAGTGATCTAATAACGCCTCTCAAAATGGACTCAACAAACACCGTTTAGTAGAAATATATAAATTTCTCAGCATACATTTAAAGCTAATTTATCTCTCTGTGTAATGTATAATATATAAGTACATCTATAATGTACTTATATCTGTCCCTATACATTTATCCGATACCAATCTGATATGTGCACACACTCTGTAAGGTATAAATGGGTGTCCTTACCCATATGAAGAAGAGCTTTTAGGGAAGGACATAGGCATATAGAGAGATTTTTAAAATAAAACATTAATGACTGCTAAAAACAAAGAAGGGAAAAATAATTGCATCTGCAGGAACAGAAGCAGGTGTACTCCTGGATTTCTGTTCAAGCTGTGTCTTAATGTGGTACCTGCCATAGAATTAAACAATTGCCTTGTCTATAACCTTACCAGTCAGCTCATTCTAGGCCACATACTAGGAAAACCAACCAAATTATTGGAGAAGCAAGATGTGTTTACTGGAACTTAACATCAGCATTACATTTCCCTGTACATGAGTGCCTTTTCTCTTTTCTCCATTTGTCTTGCATAGATCTGCAGAGCTTTACAGGACATGTGACAGTCTAGCCAGATACTCCATCCCTTAGGCTCTTTTGAAGCTTAATGGAGTCCATGGAATGTGGGTGGATGTGTTGTACAACTTCCATGTTATTTGTTTAAAGCATCTTGTTTACCTTCCACTTGTCCTCTTGTTTGGTGTCCTATGGGCAGAAGCCAGAGATGGGTCCAGCTCTGGCCTGGTTTCCCAGTGGTGTGGAGCCCAGGTGCTCAGCCTGGATCATTCATGCATACTCTATTACAAAAGTGACAGGGAAGTAAGTGTCTATCTTTTGTAAGTCACTGTTTGGCAGAGGAATACAACATGTCTTCATTAACACAGACATCACTTTTTTCACTTTCCAAAAATTAAAATTGAACTCAAAATGCAAGAACATACACTTACATTACAGAGAAGACCCATTTCTAAAATTGATTTAATGCTTTTCTTTGTAAATTTTCCTTTAGCCCATTTCCTTAAATTTACTGTAATAGGAGAGGATGTCTTTGAAATTTTAGAGTCAACTTTGACATTCCAGTGTCAATTCTCGGGATGTAATGATATTATTTTTTTGCCATCTATGTGTTGGCTTTTGGATATACTATTGGGTATTTTATTCCATTAATCTTCTGAAAGAAACTAATGAACTAGCTAATATTTGCACTAAAACGCTGTGAGGCTAGAGTAGCTAGTGAGGTCAAGCCAGGTAACACATTGGTTTTATGCTAGATCCTTGTGATTTGTGCATCTACACTGGACTTTGCCACACCACTCACTAGCTGAAGGCAAGGCTCACATCCTCATCTATGAACTGGAGACAATATTCACCTACTTCTAAGGTTGCTATGAGCACTGGATAAGATGCATATGATGCAATTTGAAAGCCTGGCACATAGTAGGTAAACAATAATCATGGGCACCTTTCTTTTTCCCTTGAGGCTCTGAGAGCTCTTAGTTAAGGTGTTAATCCCTTTCCCCTCTGTATTCTTTGCTATCCTATAACATGCCCAACATGAATTAGGTGAATAATAATATTAGAATAAATCAGGAGAATGAATAAATCAGGTATGGAAATTGATGTTTTTAAAAAGCAACAAAATAGGGTCCCAACCTGGTGGCACAGTGGGGTAAGCAACACACTATGAAGCAAACCACAACCACTGCAGCACAAGTTCAATCCCTGCCACTGGCCAGGGAGGTGACCCGCATGGCATGCAGACCTCTCCTGCCTTGTCCGCTGCTCCCCTCAGCAGTGTACTTCAGTAGATCTGCTTGTTCTGCTCCCCACTCTGTCTCTGGTGGATCCTTTCACCACCCCCCCCCCCGCACTTCTGGCCTGTACCCCAGTTCTTGTATGAGTAATTCTTAAAAAAGCAACAAAAATAAAGGTCAATGCAGTCAATTGTATTGCTCTTTACATAGTCTAGGAAATGTGGTATTTCCTTGATATACATTTTCTTCTTTAATCCTATGAGATAGGTTTTATTCCTATGCCTGCTTTCCAGATGAGGCCACTTGCCCCCAGAGAGGTCAAGTAAGTCATACATTGTTACACAGATGTTAAGATATATAGTTTCCACTTAAACTAAGCTTTATATTTGCCATAGTCCCATCTCTTAATCTCCCCAGGACAACCAACTGAGATCAAGAAGTAAGATGCCAGCCTTAGCTCACAGCACTGTTGATGGGCTCCAGAACACACCCCTAAAGCTCTGACCTGCACTGTTCGGTATTGAAGGTGGTTTATTGACTCCAGGCTCTTCCCAGCTTGACCTCTCAGTGTCCTGCAGTAGCCAGGTGGGCTGTAGCTCTGGCTTCTCCTGTCCCAGGAGAGCTCTTGGGTGGCCCGCCAGGCCTGTGGGCTTTGCACAGCTGCTTCTGTGTCACTGTCCAAGCAGCTGGGCACGTGAGTGGCTCCAGCAGCCTGGAGCTGGATTGTGTAAACTGCTGTGTGCTTCTGGCAGCTCTGGGACTGGCTGGGTCCCTTCAGGAAATGAAGGGAAAGCTCCAAGTGAGCTTGACAAGAGCTGTTCTGGGGCAGGAAGCAACAGACACTTGACCTCATTGAATTTCCAATGCAGTCTCTTTCAAAGGCACATGCTACGTCTTAATCTACAAATGCACACTTTTGTCTACTTTTGTGTTTCTTACACAATATGTGTTCAATGAAATATTGTGGAGTGAATGAAGGATTAGATGAAAGAGGTGCTATTCTCTTTGCTATTGGTTGGGGCAATAGTCAAGCAGGAGGTTTATTTTGAGATCCTATACCAAGCCCCTTACTGCCATTGGTTTTTAACCTCTGTGCTCCCCGTCAGTGCTCCCTCCTGTCTCGCCCTCTATGCCCCCACTCCACTCTCTTGACATTTCCCCTATCTTCTTTTCTTTACTCCTTAAAATGTACCTCTTTTTGATCTATTGTTTTAAGACCATGTTAGGAAATAGCTACTTCGCTGATTAGAATGAAATGTAATTGTTATGTTCCAGTGCTCATGCTCCCAGAAAACATGCATAAATCTTAACAGTCTTGCAGATAATTTCTTATTTCTGTTCAATTTGGGTACTCTGATTAGCCAATAGAAGCTTATACTGCAAATGTCACCTCTTATGTAGTCTACTACTTATCTCTTTTTCCTATATTTAAGACAGCCTCTGTTTTGAAAAAGCAATTATGAACAACACCCATAATCTGATGAATCTACAAATGAAAATGCATACATCGATGGCGCATACATCGATGGCACATACATATGCCCACATGGACCTCCAGGTCCTTTAAGTCTTCCCAAGTTGAACTATAGTTTCCCCCAAAATTATCAAATTATGTAGTATCAAAAGTGATGGCACTAAGAGTTACAGTCTGCATTTTAATACTTTTCCTTGGGGTCTCCCTGGTGGCACAATGGGTTAAGCAATGCACTATGAAGCAAACCGCATCCACTGCAGTACAAGTTCGATCCCTGCCCCTGGCCAGGGAGGGGACCCACATGGCACAGCAGACCTCTTCTGCCTCCCCTTTGCTGCTCCCCTCAACAGTGTATTTCAATCAATCTGCCTATTCTGCTCCTCCATTCTGTGGTGAATCCTCTCACCCCCACACCTCTGCTATACCCCAGTTCTTATATGCTTAAATAAATAAATCTTTAAGAAATTTTTTTAAAAAATTAATACTTTTCCTTAATTAATAGTGAAACATATATAAAAACCTCTTTTGCTAATGATAAGAAAGTTGGGATGGTATTTTAGAACTGAATTTCCAAAAAAAACATAGCTCCAAAAGTGTTTTAATCTAAGTATGTTTACAAATTCATAATTGCACAGGAAAATTGAGTACTGAATGTGTTAAAGTAGTAGAATTAAGGATGATTTCCTTTATTTCTATCCATACATTGCTATTATAAAATTAACACGGTTTTACACAGCAAAAAAAAAAAAGAAGTTAGACTGAAAAATATGGTGATTACCAGAGGGAAATGGTGGCCATCACTGGATTGGTTCAGTGTATAAATACTGTTGATTTGATGGTTTGATAGCAGATTTGTAGGTGGAGAAAACATACATGCATATTCAGGTAAGGTCTCCTGAAATTACATAGTTCTATAAACACATAGTAAATCAATAAAATTTGATTTTGAAAAAGTAACACTGTTTTTACATTTCTAACATTAGAGATATATAGAAAGTAAAGGGTAAAAATTCTACTCCTTTATATTTTCTAGTCATAATCTACAGTAACAGGTATACATTCCTTGAGCTCAGGAGGATGTATTGAATGCTATTGTGGGAGAGGAATATTTACTCATAAATATTTATTGAGTACAGGCATATTCTAGAGACTTAGAAAACAGAAGTCAACTAAAGACAATGATCCATCCTCTTATGGAGTTTACTTTCTTTAGAGAGAAACAAGCAATAAACAATAACCATAAGGAACAGGTAATAAATACTATTAGGACATGCTAAAGGTTATGAAAAAAAGAATAGGATTAGGAGACTGGAGAACAATACTATGAATGAAACTGAAAATGTAATCTACAATTTTACAATATGGGTCGTTGAGGTCAGTGTCATTGAGAAGATGACATTTGAGAAAAAACTTAATGAAAGTGAGCAGTCAGTCATGTGACTATCTGAAGGAATAATATATATATGCAAAAATTATAGTGGTTAGGTACGCATAGAACTACCAAACAGCACAATCATTAATAGTCCTATTGAATGCTAACCTGAAAATTCAGCCCTATCTACCTACATTATATTCAATATCTTTCCATATTAACAAATTAAATGATTAACAAGAAGGGAAATTAACATTTACTGAGTATGTCTAATTTACCATGAACTTTCACAGATTTCTATTAGCTGATGGTGAAATGGACGATAGTAGTGACAATACAAACTGGGGACACTTGGTGGGGAGGGAAAAGGGAAAGGGTGGAAGGCAGACGGGAGCACGGGGGACTGAGGTGATGGTGCACTGGTGTTACAGTGATGGGGAATACATGGGGTTACAATTGATGTCAAATATATGTAAATTTAAAAATTTATATTAAAAAATAATAAAAAATAAAAATAATAAAAACCTGACACTACCAAAATAAAACACAAAGGAGATCACTTTATATCTGAAACTGCCACAGTTGACTCCAGTCTACATGTAACACTATTAATTTAACATGTTCCCTTTCTTGGAAACCCAAAGCCTACAATTCTATGAAAATTAATACATGAAGCTCGTTTCACAATATCTGCTTACTTGGCGTTACACTGACAAAACATCTGTACATTCAGCTGAATGTTCCTTTTTTTCCACGTAGCTATTTGCCCTTGACTCATGGACACTTATTTGGCTTTTCTGCAGAGCTCAATTAATGTGTTCAACCTTTTGCCATAAAATGATGACAAACCCCAAAAGTTCTAGATAACCAATTTTACTATTCCAGGAAAATTTCTTTGCCAATGATAATCATGTCTTCATATGGTTGATCATCGTTCTTTGAGGGTGTTATTTCTAATTCTATCACATAACTGTATCTTTGAGGGACATATCACTGTTAAAACTGCATTACGGAGGTGAAATATAAAGGCAGTGGTGACATACACTGTAAATAAGAATAGAATAGGCTAAAAAATACGTCAACAAACGTGCACATTCTTAAATGACTCCAATATTCTTAGACAGTTCTCCCATCCAGAGATGTGTCTTTGCTGCCTCCTTTAATAAGGACATGCTTGTGATAACATTAAAAAAAAATAGAAAAAGGCAGAAGAATGCTATGAGACTTCCCAGACTTACTCATAAAATGAGGTTATTTAGATTCAGTCTGGTTCCCTGGGGATGCTTTGTTTTGGGGAAAGCCAGCAAACACGTATGAAATCTAGTTAGCTGGAGAGGTAATGTATAGATGGCTCAGTTGTCAGCACCAGCTGAGTTGCCAGGGAAACTCACTCAACCATGTGAGTGTGTTATTTTTAATGTCCAATTTGGTGTATCTTTGGATAACTCAAGCCCCAACTGATATCTCATTGGAGCTGTGTGAAAGACTATGAGGAAAAACTTCCCACTGAAGCCTTTCCCAAATATCCATAAAATCATTATTAGAATAAAATGTTTGTAGTTTTTATAGCAGTAAGTTTTGGGGTAATTTCAAATAGAGTAATTGTAAAAGTAACAGTCCAGGAGATAAAAAGAAAAAATGAATCTGGAATCAGGAGATCAACAATGATAATGATAAGGAGAGGACTGATGTATGAGGTGACTTTTGGTTACAAGATTTGGTGACAGATAAGATACAGGAAACATGGCACAGAGAAGAATCAAAGTTCTGTCATTTCATGTCTACATGAAAATTGGGATTCTAGTTCCACTAAGTAAGAATATTCAATTGCTTGACCTGCCCTACTTAATTGCTAATTCACATGATCCATCATTTATTTATCAAATGATCACTGAGTGTGTGTATGTATTAATCAATGTGCTACAAACTAGGAATACAAAGAAAAAATACATTATTCTTTTCCATAAAAAGAGCCCTCAGGCAGAAAGAGCACAAGGGACTGAGGTGATGGTGCACTGGTGAAATGGTGGGAAATTCATGGGGACTACAATTGATGTCAAATATATATAAAGAAAGAAAAAAGGGAAAAAAAAGGGCCCTCAGTCTAGAGGAAACATGGATTACAAGCTTATGTGTTAAATGACATGAGTCAGCCCAGCTGAGATCATGATAGAAAAGATAAGTAAAAGTCAACCAAGATCTAGCCAGCAAAATCATTTCTGTGGTTTATCCTCCTGAGATTGTGACCCACTTCTTTTGTATCCCTGGTCCTTTAACTTTGGTACACATAATCTCAGTACTGTTGAGTCTGAATCTCCATTTCCTGCTAAACAATCACCCCAGTAATTCAGTTTACTATTGAGGGCACTCTACAAACATAGTTCTGAAACAGGGGGCAGGGGAAGCTTCGACTGAGACAGAGAGCAGAGGATGGTCTGAGGCCAGAGAGTGCCCCAAAAAGCCCCTAAAGATCCAAAGGCCACAAACCACAATCAAGAGCTATAGCACCAGGGGCTATAGCCTATCAGAGGACAGTGCCCGACACAGGTCACTGTCTATGGGTTCTCACCTGTGCACAACTGCAAGGGACCTCAGGCTACAAGGGTTTATTTACAAACAGGGAAACAAGAACGCTTATGTATCCACAAGAGGCTGGCTGCTTCATCCAGACAGCATCAGTGTTGGCAGTCACTGGTCACCAGTTGACTACTGGCAGTCACTGTCCAGTAGCAATGACCACTACGGGCCTGCAGAGGCAGTTTTCCAGTGTTACAGCTCTTGGAGCTGTTGGTTTATACCACCAACAAACAGCTCTTTGAGACACCAGGCCCAGGGCCTTTGGTGCTCCCTCCAGTTACTGTCACAGCCAGGACCGAGTCCCAGTCCCTACAAAGTCCTTCAGTCTCTCTCCCCTCCTCAGAGGGCAGCTGCTGGAGGCTTCCCTCCGTTCTTTGAAGACTGGAACTGTCTTCTCCTCTGCCTCTGCAGGAGCTCTTCTTCCTCTGCTGCTTCTCTGGACCCCTTCTTCCTCTGGGCTGCTGTTTCTCCATCTGCTCCTCCGGATGGCTCTGAATCCCAATATCTGAATCCCAACTCCAATTCTCCCTTTGACCCGGCCTTATATTCACTTTCAAAGTGCCCCCCATACCACAGTCTGATTGGTCCATTTTCCAATCCTGCACCTGATTGGTCCATTTTGGCCTGTTCCAGAATTCAGGAAGTGTAATTTACAAGAGGGGCTCTGCTACCACTGACTTGTGAGAGGCGGAGTCCTGGTGTCAATCAACCCATAGCTCACACCCGATTGGTCCATTCCACGATCTAGGCAGCACACTGCTACATAAAAGGTTTCTCAGGAAGGGTTGCCACACTAACTTGCAGGGGATTCAGAGACCACTCCTCCTGCTGACTGCAGCCCGGTAACAGTTCCTCTAGTCTCCATTGACTTATTTCATAACATCAAAATGAGACATTTGTTGTCGCCCTAATATGTTGTTCTCATTCTGGTCTCTGCCTAGAGACTGTTCTAGAATGTTCCTGGAATTTTCTCATCCCTTCTTTATTCTCTTCAAGGTCCAACTCCAGTCATAGCTCCTTATTTTGGTTATTAAACTACAATAT
This sequence comes from Galemys pyrenaicus, assembly GCA_019455555.1. Classification (NCBI taxonomy): domain Eukaryota; kingdom Metazoa; phylum Chordata; class Mammalia; order Eulipotyphla; family Talpidae; genus Galemys; species Galemys pyrenaicus. The sequence continues at coordinate 12,695,536 of JAGFMF010011709.1, forward strand.
TTCCCCTTTTCTGAATGCCCACAGCATTGTGTAGTCACAATTGTGTATTCATTTCTTGACAACTTGTATACCGACCTGTCAATAGGTGTGTCTTATCTTCCAAATTAATTGTCTTTATAGGATAAGGACCAGAACATCATTTAAATTTCTTATGCCCAGAACCGTGAATTGTACACAAGAGGCCTTTGATTAATAAATCACAATACTGATAATAGCAGTGATAATGCTATTAATATGCCTCCTGCCTGTCTGCTCCATATATTTGAAGTTGATTTAAAATATTTAAAATCTTATAGCGTCCTTCTTATGTGATTGGCAATTTGGAATGGATATTTTCCCTGTGCTCTGAATCTTTGTCTTTTTCAGGTGCTGAAAAATGGTGTTATTGTTACCTAGATTAAAAGCCACCTGATTCTACAAATCTTGGCTGTTAGAAAATAGGCACTATGAGATTTGGTTCTAGTTCCCTAATTCTTAACTTTTTTATGGAGAGTCCTAAAATGTAAGTAAAACTTCTAAGAAACAAATATTAATTTTGTTATAATTTTATGTCTATTCAGATGAGAGAGAGAGAAAAACCAGAGAGAACTGTTTTAGATTATTTCTTAGGGTGACAAATATAACTATGTTCCTCCTTAAATGTGTTCAGTGGTAAGTCTGGAGACCATCATCATGTTAAGGAAAATAAAGTAGATTAATCGAGAAACATGTATTTGCTTAAAGGTTGAGGAAATCCTGACAATCTGTAGCAGAGACTAAGGGTCTAGCTGTGAATGTGTTATTTAAACTTCCCCTGGGAAACACAAGCAATTGACCCTGATAAAGTTCATGTTGACCAAAATGCTGGTTTATTTTGCATGTGTCATCTTAAAAATCAAAAACAACAGACATGTTGCTTTCACATCCCTGATATTTATTTGCCACATAAAGACAAGCTGCCACAAAATGACCCAGAATGTTACTGGACTTTACTTGAATTTCATTTTTCACCATTCCCAAGTTGGCTATGAAGTGCTGGTGAAATAAAATATCAGGGTGTGGTCCCTTTGCCTTTATACTCTTTTTTTTTTTTTTTTTTTCAATCAGCAAGCGGAAAAGGACCCAATTCTACGGCAATAGTAAGGAGACTTACATGCACTGCTTCTCTTTGCTTACAATCTCACTGTGCCCTTCCAGTGAATTCTCAGAGGATGGCTAAGGACTTTGAGGGTTTCTAGACTTCTCTTCCTGTGCTAAGTGTTTACAATCTTACCATAGCCCTGTTTCTGCTTCCGTCAGGGAGTGAACATTCACTTGGAGTAATTAATACAATCCAGACGTCATTGCCATGGTGTCTCATCACGGAGAGGCAGCCCTCCCATTCATCTGGGTTAGGTGGTTTCGCAACCGGGGGAGGTGGGTTGTACAGGTCATTTTTCTGCCAAATACATTTGAATCCATTTCTTTGCTACATATTTGGTGATTTGACTCCCTTATAAATGAACTGACATTCAAAAATGTGTCTCTTTTTTTTTCCCAGAGAAGTAAATTTTGATGGCATTAGAGTAAAAAAAAAAAATCTTGTTAGGTATTTTAAAATAAAAATCCTACATAAATTAATTCATTTTGAAAGTTTCAAAATTATAACATTTGGGGAGCCCAAACCTAAACTTTATTTTGTTTGATGTACCTCTGAGAGTCTGTTGGATTTAATGAGGATGCCCTAAGCATATGTCTATCAATAATTTTGTTGATAATAGTGCAGAATAGTGAGGATATTTAACAATTACTTTCTAACTTCCCCTGGGAAAGTTATATTGGGAATTAAGTTGACTGGAATATTTATACCTCTCTCAACACTTCAATACGAGCAGTATTTTCCTAAAACATCGAATGCCAAAACATTGAAGAAATGGAGGGATAAAGGTAGAGAAAGAAAATGAGATGGAAGAATGAGATGGAAAGATTCAAACTCTTCTCTTTATCTAATTTATTACCCATAGGAATGATTTTATATGATGCAGACCTTTAAACAAAATAATAATAATAATTCTTTCCCTGGAATGGAAGTGTCTGCAGTGATATATGGTAACCTGTAGAGCTCTGAAATAATGAATACATCAAATCATTATGACAAAATGTAGAGGCAAGGTCTGTCTTATTGAAGACAGACTGCAGACCTACCAATTTGATGTGCTAACATGTATTTTCCCACACCTGATAGCCATGATTTATTCACATGAAAACACTATCAATGCTAGGAGAGATGGTACCTTAGTCTCGCCCTGTATTAGTTACCTCACCTAGATTAGTGTGTCATCCACATAGTATTCACATAGCACAGAGAGGGTAAGTGCAGAACTGGAGACTTAGGGAAGAGACACAATGGAACAAAGAGATGTATAAGCAGAGTGGACTCTGGAAGGGGATCGGAATTATGAATGTAAGGAAAGAGAAGGAGCAGCACCTTTAATTAAAGAAGAAGTAGACTGGTTCTAAGACATAAATTCAACTCAGCACCTTTAATTAAAGAAGAAGTAGACTGGTTCTAAGACATAAATTCAACTGAATGGAAACACAGATGTCATTTCGTCTAATTTATGAATAGTTTTCCCACCACACCTAGACTTTTGGGACCCAGGATTAAAGGGTGGAGAGTAAGGAACACTATGTTCAGCAAGAACAACCAAAAAAATTTTTTAACGTGAATATTCACAGCAGAATTATTCATAAAAGAAAAAATTTGGAAACAACCCAAATGTTCATCAGCTAGTGGAAGAATAAGCAAAATGTGGCATTATACACACAATGGAATATTATTCAGCCACTAAAAGGAATGTTCTATTAATTTTGGCTACAACAGATGAACCTTAAAAGCATCATGCTAGATGAAATTAGCCAGACATAAAAAGGTCACATATTATATAATTCCATTTATATGAAATGTTCAAAAGAGGCAAATCTAGAAATACAATATAGATTACTGATTTCCAAGGACTAAAGAAAGAGAAGATGAAGTGTGACAGCCAATTAGTATGGAGTTTCTCTATATTGTGCTAATGGAATAGTTCAAAAAATTCTTGTTTCAGAAGATGGGAAACTTTGTCAATTAAATTCACTTGAGCCCGTTTTTCTAGATGTAAATACCATAAGTATTTGTGCTTGTATAACTGTCCAGAATGTAGACAACTGCTTCATTGCACCATTTCAACTACAGAAGCACAGTAGGCTAAGCACAGTAGGCTAAAGAGACTAAGTTTTCTAACAGTCAGAAACAAGGTCTAGAGGAGTTTCTTCTGATGAGTGATTATGGGAATGCAGCACATGCAAATTAAAAATTTAGAGTATCACAAAAATGCCGATCCAAAAGAGCACCTGTACTCCTATGTTTATTGCAGCACTATTTGTAATCGGTAAGACCTGGCAACAACTCAAATGCCCAAAAGTAGATGACAGGATCAAGAAAATGTGGTACAAACCACAAATCCAGCACACCTTGAATGGTAGAAAGAGTATACAGAAGCTCCACTAGTGGAAAAGGGTCCAGAACATCGCACTCCAAAACTGCCTGGGATCCACGCCAGATGGGACACTCCACAGGTACGAAAACCCCAAAAGAGTTGAGAGAGTATAGCCTGACCCTGCGACCACAGCTGAAAGCTTCAGACTAGGCTCCCAGCGGATTGGGGGAGAGTGGCACAGTGCACAACAGTACCGAATTTGCCACCTGGATCTGCGCATGAAAGTAGGAGGCCATCTGAAGGTCTGGGGGACCGGGATCGCATTGGACGGGCACCATCTTTGCAGGACAGGGAGCCCTGGATACGGGGCCACAGGCAATTGGTGAGAGTCTGAATCCTGCAGCTCAAACACACGGAGAGCAGCACGGGACCTCTCCAACCCAGGACACCTGTGCACACCAGGACCCACACACAGATGGGGGACTCCCCAAGAATATCCCAAGAGATGCCTGCCAATACCAGCAAAACATTGTCACAACAAATACAACAAATTAGAAAACAGACAACAAGGAGAAGGAAAAATATAAATAACCAAGTAAGTCCACAGGGGAAAGTCATGCCACAAAAAGAAAACCAAATACAAGAATCCAACAACAGCAATACAGAAGAAATGCTCAGCCTATGAGAAAGAGAACTCAGAATCATCGTGATGCAAAACCAGAAAGATCAACAAAAAATAATTGATGAAATGAGAACAATAATTAATGAACTGAAGAATGAAAAGGAGTCATTGAAAAAGAATGTGGAGGAACTGCAGGAACATAAGGAAAGCAGTGACAATAGAATGGATGAAGTGGAAGAAAGAATCACTACTCTCGAAGACACAGAAATACAAAGAACCAAAATAGAAAAGGACAGGGAAGTTCAAAGGAAAAAAAAAAAATGAAGAAATGCTACGAGATCTCTCAGACACCATTAAGAAAGGAAATATAAGAGTTAGTGGAAATCCAGAGGGGACCAAGCAAAATAAAGGAAATGAAAATCTACTTACGGAGATATTTGAAGAGAATTTCCCAAGCTTAAAAAAGGAGATGAAAATAGAAATACAAGAAGCAAGTCGCACCCCAAATTTTTATGACAAAAAGAGAAATACAGCAAGACACATAATAGTAAAGCTCCCAAGAATCCAGGACAAAGAGACAATAATGAAACTGTCAAGGGGGAAGAAAAAGTTAACATATAAAGGGAAACCCATCAGACTAACATCAGACTTCTCTGAAGAGACACTACGAGCAAGGAGAGAATGGAGGGACATATTCCAAAAAATGCAAGACAACAAATGCCAACCACAGATTCTCTATCCCGCAAAGCTTTCCTTCATATATGAAGAAAATGTGGACTTTCCCAGACAAACAGAAACTCCAGAAATTCAGCATGACCAAGCCCCCACTCCAAAAAAATACTACAAGAAGCAGTAAAACCAAAACCAACAGAAAAATGAATAAGAGGAATAAGATAAGGCAAAGGAAAACAAACCACAAAAAGACAAAATAGTACACACACATGCCAGCATATCAATTTTAACTCTAAATGTAAATGGACTAAAGTCAGCAGTAAAAAAGCACAGAATAGCAGTCTAGATTAAAAATCACAAGCCAACCTTCTGCTGCCTCCAAGAAACACATCTAACCACAAAAGACAAACATAGGCTGAAAGTAAAATGTTGATAAACAATCCTACAAGCTAATGAACCAAAAAAGAAAGCAGGAACAGCCATACTTATATCAGACAAAATAGACTTCAAATTAAAAATGGTAAGAAGACGTGGTACATATGCACAATGGAATATTATTCAGCAATCAAAAATGAGAAACTAGGGCCATTTATAGAAATATGGATGGAGCTAGAAGGAATTATACTCAGTGAAACAAGTCAGAAGGCAAGAGAAAAATATCAGATGGCTTCACTATTAGGAGGAATATGAAAGAGCAACAACTACAACAAAGAAGAAGCAGAAGCAGCAGCAGCAGCAGAAGAAGAAGAAAAAGCTCAAGGAAATGGGCAATTACAACCAAAAGCAAACAAAAAACTCAGCAAGACCAAAAGGTCAAAGATAAACCAAAGGGACCATAGGGTGGGGAGGGGAAGGAAGGGAGGGCAAAGACGGGGATGAGGGCAGAAAGAGCACAAGGGACTGAGGTGATGGTGCACGGGTGGAGTGGTCATGGGAACTCCCTGGGGAATATAAATGATGTCAAATATAATTAAATAAATAAATTTATAAAAAGAAAAATTTAGAGTGTCATAGAAAATGTGTGCCCAGCTTTCAGGAGTTTTTTTTTGACATGGACTTCTGAAAACTAGAAGCAATCTTCTAGTACTTTCCCCCAAAACTTGCTATTCCACAGCTTATAAAGCAGAATGAGGCCTCCAGGATAAAAACAAAGAATTTAGCTTGGGGAAGCATAAAGTAAGAATAAGAGTTTCTATCAAAGAGCTCACCTAGATCTTTTAGCTAGACATCTTGACAGAGAAATCAAAATCAAGTCAGACCTTGGTATAACCAACTCTCGTACAAATGAGAAAACTGTGAGTAAACCGATGACATTGCACAATGAATACAACTGGGAAGTGGCAAAATCGGAAGGCGAATCCAGTTTTGTGACTCTTGGTCTAATGTACTTTTTTTGAAAGTATATCCTATATATATCACCTGCTATGATGTAAGTAATGCAATTTGGATACTTGTCTTGCTACAGGAAGAGTGTGTTTGCTGAGTTAATCTTATATCATGTTACATAATTTTGGATGGGAGCTAGAAGGGATTATGCTCAGTGAAATAAATCAGAAGGCAAAAGAAAAATATTGGATGGTTTCACTTTTAGGAGGAATATAAGGGAACCAGATAAGGGGTCAAGGAAAAGAATAATAACAATAAAAAAAATCACAACACAACAACAAAAAAAGACAAAGACAAATCAGAGGCACTTTGTGGCGTGGGGCAGGAGGGAAAGGGGCTGGGATGAGGGCAGAGAGAGCACAAGGGACTGAGATGATGGTGCACTGGTGAAATGGTGGTGTAAATGCCATGGGGATCATAATTGATGTCAAATATATATATATAAAGGAAAAAATCTTATATCATGTTACATAATTTGCTATTCTTGCTGCCTCTTGGTTGTTTCTTGAAAAATGACTGAGGCATTCCAAAAAGTACCTAGAAACCACATTTTACTTATACTTCCTTTGGCTCTGATCTCTTTCTTGTGACGTAGACCAAGACTTGTAACATCACTGAATCCAGTAATGGGGGAAGGAGAGAAACAATATGGTGAGGCTGAGATATAAGAGAACAGATTCTTGGTCAGGTTCACGTGGTTTACTGCCCATCTCCTCCTCAATGCAGTATTTACTTTTTGCCCTTCATTAAGTATACAAAAGAACTAAAAGTAAAAAGGGAAACCCTTTTCCAGCTTTGTTCTAACATTCTAATCTGATCAATCATGTTAAATCATTTTCTATTGGTCAATTATGGTAATATGATTCACTTCTGACTTATGTTAATTTAGGGGATTATAGTTAAGGCAAAACAGTCCTTTCCTGTGAAGAGGTCACAGTATATAAACCTTGGGAACAGATAAATAATTCAATGTAAGTTCTCTAGCAGAAGTCAACAAACAGCACAGAGACAACAGGCTTAGAATGGGGGAAAAAGGCCAAATTCTAGGGATTTTTTTTTCCAAAGAAAAGCACTGTAAGCTTCTGGGAGTTCATCTTTCAGGCAATAGGAAGAAGAAATGTATATGTATAAAGACACAGAACTGAAAAAAAAAACAGCATTTTGGGAACAAAATAAGTCACCTCTCTGAAAAGAGTATAGATTTGAATAGAAAAGCAACAAGAAATAAGCAGAAGTGAGGTATTCCTATTCTTCATAGAAGAATGTACTCAATTAGTATATTTCAAGTAATGGAAATATTAACATTTGAGGCAATAACAGTTAAATGAGGGGCCTCCCTGGTGGCGCAGGGGGTTAATTAAGCACAGCACTATGAAGCTATCTGCAGCCCTGCAGCATGATTTCAATCCAACCGGGGAGGTAACCCAGATGGCACAGCAGACCTCTCCTGTCTCGCCTGATGCTCCCCTCAGCAGTGTGTTTCAGTAGATTTGCCTGTTCTCATCCCCATTCTGTCTGTGGTGAATTCTCTCATCATGCACCTCTGACCTATACCCCAGACCTTGTACGCATAAATAAATAAATCTTAAAAAAAATAATAGTTAAATGAGGCAAACCATAAAAACAAATAATATAAATCGACCCCTTTGTTTAGAAACAGTCTGATTTTGTTATTTCAATTATCTCATCCTACAGATGAGGAGACTGTGGTACAGGAAAGTAAAAAACCTCATTTGAAGTAGATGATGAAGTTTTGAGTCAAAACAGTTTGTAACTCCAACATCAACATCGTCTAGAAATCTACAAACAACCACTATGGCAAAAAGAAAATTACTCCACATGCAATAGTCACCTCTTACAATTCTCAAAAACATGATCTGTGTTCAGGAAGTTTTCTTATATAGTATTGTAAACAAATGGTAAGTTAAACATTTTATTAAAAACAAAAAAGAGAAAAGTTTCAATGAAATTAACATTTTTTGTTTGTTCTTCATTCTGTTTGAAGCAGAATGAAATGATGCTATTGCCTTCTCCCTCCAACCAGATCCTGCAAAGTAGCACAGATTTGCAAATAACTTTTTGGCAGAGATGAAAGTGAAAATCCCAGTTATCTTTGGTAGAAAGAGCTGTTAGCTAAGGAAGGACATGATGAAAAAAAATTCTCAAATCACTGTTTTGTTGGCCAATCTCCAGCTCAGAATGAAGAGCTCATTTTCCTGAAGAACAGGGATCACTCAGAGCCAATTACTTACACCTTGTAGGCAATTCTTTTATTTCAGACATGAAATCAATCACTGAATGAAACCTTTCTAAGTTAGGGCATAAACTGTCCAACCTTGGGGCTGTTTGTGATTATAGCTGGCAAAATGAAAGATTGTCCAGTAGATATTAATAGTTAAATCGACAGAGGAAGAGAAAGAAGCAAGTTAATCTCATTTAGGGCTTCTGAAATGAGGAAACTGGTTCATGAGGAAGTCCTTGGATCTCAATGGGGAAGCCCAGAGCTCTGTTCTCTTCAGCCGTCAAAGAAAGACCTTCATCGGGAACAGGTGTTGCTGAATGTGAGAGGAAAATCTGACACTGCCTGGTATTTCTATGCTAGAAGGGAAATGAAATTTTCTTTGGTTTAGTTTCCTCTCTGATTTGGCTACCATTTTTTCCAGTTAGTTAACGCACAATAGTGCCAGACTATCTCCCAGAGAATAAAGGACATCTTTCTGAAAACAAAACCTGCTGAAAATAGCATTGGTAGCAGCCCTCCTGCATAGAATTTTAAAATTGTTCAATTCTGGGATATATATCCTTGAAGGATGCAGTTGATTGTTTTGTTGAGCCTAAAGCTTCATTAGCCCAAAGAACTACCACAAAGAGCATCCTAAACATTTTGACAAGTATACTTCCATCACAAGCATCAACAAACTATAGCCTATGGTCAGTCATGGCCCTTTGCGTGTTTTTTTATGGCTCATTAACTAAGAATATGTTTTGTATTAAGTACTGAAAATTATTGAGAACATTTCCATTTAAGTTGCAGTCTGAATAAAGTGTTATTGAATCCCACCTATATCCGATGTCTTACATAGTATCACAGTTCCTTTGTACTACACCAGCAGAACTGAATAGTTGATACATAAATCATACAACCTGCAAATCTGAAACATTTACTTTCTGGTCTTTTACAGAAAAATGTACATTTACAGACACCTGATCTAGAGTATTAAGAAAATGAGTTGGATTAGAAGTTTTCATTTCCTAAAATTATAGCCTACTGGAAGTTGAATATTTTATAAAGGTATTTGCAAAAATTCAGTTTAGTCTTTTATGAATCTGTGAGGAAAAAAGTGAATTACTTATTTCTGATGAATATGATTGCAACAAACTGCCAACTGGGCTGATAAAATTTATCAGGTTTGGACTCTAGACTAAGTCAAATGAAATTCACAGGCAGCTGTCAAATCACCACTAATTACTTTGCTGAACAATAGGTAATCAGTTTTTGTAGGTCAAAAATGATTAAATGATGGTGTAGCGGCAGGAAGGCAGCACAAGAGCAGGTTCGGGGTGGTTCTAGCAGACGGGATGGGGGGTAAAGGAGGGCGTCTTGGAACCCTCGGTGGCTTTTTATGCTTTTATTACAGAGGTGGCCAGGTACATGGCTGCCTGCCAGCCTCCCAGCCCCCGGCACATCTCACCCTCTCGGCTGCTTCTCCTGCTGGCGTCCTGTTCCTCCCGCTGCTGCTGCTGCTCCTTGTTGGTCTTGCTGCTCACATTGGTTGGTCCTCTAGCTGCTCGTTCGTTGGTACTGGCGTCCTCATGACGCCGCCCATATAAGCCCGTGTCCAAACTCAGGGGTGTCCACCTGCGCATGTCCACCGAGGCATGCGCCAGTACCGCAGGTGTCCATCATTACACCAGTGGTGGGAGGGTGGAAAGACCTGATAGTTCTCTGACCCTACAGATGGCAATTTCAAATGGTTCATATGATTTCATAAGATGTTCTACGAAGACGAGAGACTTTTATTTCCATTTCCTTTACCAGCTTGTCAGGTTTCACACCTGATTTTACTTTGTTTTCCAGCATTTAATATAGTAAATGCTGTTGACAAGTCATAATGAAATAATAGGTTTATTTCCTTTGCAACATTCTACATTATGAATAGTGTTAGAAAAGAGGATATTAGGATTTGAAACTTAGTGTGAGAGGTAGTGTAGCGGCAGGAAGGGGCAGCACTGGAGGCTGGGTTCAGGATGGTTCTGGGCAGACGGGTCAGGGAAGGAGAGTCTTGGAGCCCTCAGCTTTTCATGCTTTATTTAGTAGAGGTGGCCAGGTACATGGCAGGCAGGGGTACCAGGGGGCCGGGAGGCTGGCAGGCCTCCCAGCCCCCGGCGCATCTCACCCTCTAGGCTGCTTCTTCTCTCTGTCTCTCTCTGCTGCTGCTGCTACTGCTGCTGCTGCTCATCCTGTCGGTTCTGTTGGTTGGTCCTCATGACACCGCCCATTTATGCTTATGCCCGTGTCCCAATTCAGGTGTGCCCACTTGCACATGCCCACCCTGGAATGCTCGCAGCACCGCAGGTGTCCATTATCACAGTGTGGGAGGGTGGAAAGACCTGATCAACCTTTACCCTACAGGTAGCTTTTAAGTTCTAAGCTAGTCCTTAAATCTTGGTGGGTTTCTCAAGTGACACAAGAATACAAAACCTTTGCCATGAAGGAGCAGGCCTACTTCTATCCAAACAATTCTAGTTGTACCTCATGGACAGCTAAGAAATGTTTTAAGAGGAGTTCAATGTGGGGTTGGCAAAGAAAATGAATGAAGACTGGAATAACCTTAGAATGAAAAATGGAATAACCACAGAAACCAATCAGCCATTCATAGAAGCTAGCAGATGCCTTTGCAGCTCTCATAAAATAAAAAGATTGGAGTCTCTTTTGGGTAGCTTCATTTATTATGCTATTTAAGGTAATTGTAATTCATTTCTTAGTTGTTATAACAATAAGCACAATGTATTCCTGCTCTTACAGTTGTAGAAGCCAGAAGCCTACCTGGGGGGTCAGGAGGGATGCATCCCTCCAGGGGCTCTGGAAGAGAGTCCTCTTTGGCCTCTTCCAGCTTCTGGTGGTGCAGGGCTCCTGGACTTGTGGCTGCATCCCTCTCTCTGTGCCATCTTTCCTTCATCTTCTCTTCTCTGATCTTTGTCTAACATCCCTCTACTGCCTTCTTAATAAGGACACATGTGATGGCTTTAGTGTTTACCAGATAACCCAGCCTAAATGGCTTCTCTCGAGATCCTTAACTAAATCATGTTTTGCAAAAATAAACAGACAACTATAGATCAGAGATATTCTGCAGGAAAGAGGGATGGATTGGGATCAAGGCAGGGACAGGAAGAGCACAAGGGACTATGATGATGGTGCACAGGTAAATTTTTGCTAGAAATTCTATGGGGACTACACCTAGAAAAGAAAGCAAACATTGTGAGAAAAATAAATAAAAATAAATTTAAAAAATTTTTAAATGAATCACATTTTGCCAAAAAAGGAAATATATACTTTCCTTTCTGTATAAAGTAATAGACACAGATTTCGGGAATTAAAAAGTAAATGTGCCCTTGAGGGACATTTCAGCCCCCCACACGTATAAGGACATCATATTGAAGTATACCTGCATTGTCTTGAAATTTTCTGAAAATAAGTGGAAGTGAGGCCTAAATCCCCTTCACTTTAGTGCGTACCTTGGAGATAGATGTTTTCCAAAACAACTCCTTTCTTGAGTTGCTGGCTCAGTGCGACAGTCAATGGGTAAGTAAGAGGCATTTGTGAACAAACAACTTCTAAAGAGACACATTACCAAAGCCATGTTTTCAAAAAGGAAAACTAAATGAATTATCAAAGAAACTTCTGTTATTAATTTTTCAATGGGTTCATTCTTTTACCCACAAAAATACTCTCCAGTAAAGACTTTTCATTTGATTAAAAACAGACTCTAATAAAAGTGGGTTAGGATCACAATGATAACCTATATTCACGAACAGGAATAAAAAGTACCCTTGAAGGAAAGGCCCACATGTGTTCACATTTGATACTGGGAAATAACTGTATGATGTTGGGGAGTGATCACTACCAGCTGTGAGCATGTGCACTATACAATAATATCGCATCCACACCACCACGTGGAAAATCTCTTTCTTGCTTTTGCTCTTTTTCTCCCATGGGTTCTGTTAAAATATGGCCAAATTTTTCACCTTTTACTGAATACTGACCTCTTCAAATCCCTATATATGAAAAGAGAGAAACTTCAAATCCTGAAAGAACAGCCAGAGGAAATACAGAATTTATATGCTCTTTCACAAGAATAAGATTGGCAAAGCCACATCATCTCACTCTTTCTTCATATTCCGTTATGAAATGGTTTATTATGTTTTCCAGTGGTATGGAGGGGTTGTTATTATTTGTTGCCTAGTAAATACCACTGAAATATTCAGCTATTAAGAATAAAGGTGTTCAGATTGCAACAAAGCATCATTGATCTACAAATCCTTATCATCAGAATTTGAAACATCATCCAGACCATCCTCCTGAATATCAGATTTAGCAAATTCTGAATCTCTTTTTCACCAAAATTCTCTTCCAAACGTCTTTTTCCTCCCTAGACTGTCTTAACTTTATCATAGCTAAACTAAGGCTCTATAAAAGGACTTCCAGTGATTTAGGAAAGAGTAGTAGAGTCAATGGAGAAATTTTGAGAAGTTCTTTATTAGCAGGAACACATTTGGTGGTTTAGTCCTCCTGCTTTAGATATTAATATCCCAGTAAGATTTTCTTTTGAAGAAAATATCCACAGATTAAACATGAAAAATAATAAATATCACTGCCTTCATCATTTTAAGAGGTAAGTAAAAAGGAAGGAAATGAGGCACTATTAATGTCAACAGCAGATATATTTTACCCTGATATAACTACATATAAATTAATCAAAGGAATAGAATTTGACAAAGTGCTCAGCATGTTTGAAAATGTGAACAGGAGCCTCTCTGGTGGTGCAATGGGTTAAACAACACACTATGAAGCAAACTGCAGCCACTATAGCACAAGTTCGATCCCACATAGTGCAGCAGACCTCTCCGGCCTCACCCGCTGCTCCCCTCAGCAGTATGTTTCAGTCCATCTGCCTGTTCTGTTCCCCACTCTGTCTCTGGTGGATCCTTTCACCCCCCCCCCACACCTCTGGCCTGTACCCCAGCTGTTGTATGCATAAATAAATCTCTAAAAATTTTTAAAAATAAATAAAATGTGAATAGCTGTACCTTGTAGCTACAGCACATGTTGCTCTTGAAAGAAAAGCCAAGCAACAAAGAATTAATTAATAATTAATCTTTGTGGAGAGATCACTTGTTTCCACCACTCAGGTCTGGATCATACCCTGTGCACACGAGGCCTCTTTCCAACAACTGTCTTAGCACTCAAGCACACAGCACTTTAATTCGCTTCCCTCTCCCCACGACCTCTCCTACATCAGTCTAAACTCTGTCAGGCTGAGTGTGCTTGTATTATTAAAATCATACAATATAGCGAAGTACATGATTTATCTTAAGTAATAGACATTGGCTAAAAGAAAGAAAGGTCGGACAAAGATGTCATATGAAGGGGGATATTGGACTGACATACATGCCAGAATTCTCTTGGTTGAGGGTATTCTCTAAAGACTCACATAAATTTGTTCCTTATTCATAATCATCCACCCGGACTCATATCAACCATCTGCATCCTAATAAGAAAATGATTGTTCTGGGCCAGCAGTCGCTACACATTATCTCTCCAGCAACATTACTCTAGAGCAAGTAGGTATTACTATTCTCACTTCAGGGATGAGAGAATTACCCTCAGGCACATGCCTGTCCTTAAGTGGCCATTTCCAATTTAAAACCCAGCAGTACATGGCACTCAGGCAGATGTTCTTTTCCTGACACCACCCTGCCTGTGTTCCCGAAAGCTCCTCTGCCCTTAGCAATGAAAAGGTTGGCAACAAGCTGCTTTAATTTTATTTTCACAGGGATTTTATGCCATATCTTTTTAAAATTTATTTATTTATTCATACAAGCACTGGGGTACAAGCCAGAGGTATGGGGGGTAGGAGGATCCACCAGAGACAGAGTGGGGAACAAAACAGGCAGATTGACCAAAACACACTGCTGAGGGGAGCAGTGGGAGAGGCAGGAGAGGTCTGCCTTGCCATATGGGTCACCTCTCCAGCCAGTGGCAGGCACCGAACTCATGCTGCAGTGGTTGAGGTTCGCTTCATAGTGTGCTGCTTAACCCACTGCGCCACAAGGCAGGCCCCAATTTCTATCACGGCGTGAGGAAAATAAGTGCCAAAGGGTTACAGATCAAATGATCAGATGGTCATGGCGGTGAGACTGTCCCGGACTGTGAAAGGAGAGACATCGGCAGAAACTCGAAGCAGCAGAGCTGCAGTCCCAGCCACTTGCTTGAGTAGAGACTGGCCAGGTGACATGCTCTCGCAGGGTCTGGTGCACCCTAGGCAATCTACTGTGATGCAGCTAGAGCAGGGAGGGTGATGTCTAAAGAAAATTAGATGGCCAGCTATACCCAAGACCCCAGCCAACACCTGCCGGAGCCGATAAGGCCCAGGAGAGCCAAGACATACCCAAGGCAGTCCCCACACCAACCTGAGCAGCCAGGTCCAACTCAGCTGTACTCCGGGAGTGCAGCAGAAGGGGTAGCAACTTAGGAACTCCTGCCCAGACCTATAAACCAACACCCTGGGGACATCTACCCAGTACACCCCAAGAAGGGATAGAGCTCACCCTATTAAGCAAAGAGTCCCCTGCCATTGAGTATATTTGTTCTTCCCTCGACTCTGCCGGCTCAGACCTTTTCCTGGGTGACTAATAACCTATGCTTTGTGTTGTCTAGATGTGGCTTTGAATTCTTTCACAATGACAGAAGGGACCCAAGGAATCTACCCAAATCCAGTAACATGACCTCCAGGCAAAGCCAACAATCTAACATCTAAGTGTAGCAGGAGCCAGGGACCTCCTGGCTCTGGGTCACCAGAAGGACTAGAATGGAGGCACCATTAGTGGAGAATCACATGGCCAGGAATGGAGGGACCGTCTGGAAAATTCTTCTCTGTATCAGATCATAGAGATTTTCCATAACCCTTGAGAAAGAGATGGGGGAAAATAACAGAGACTGGACTTCAAGGAAGATCAAAATGATAAAAGCTCAGAATAAAAGTTAGTGTGACAAATCTTTAAGCACTATAGTGTGTCTTTTCATGCCTTCTTAAGGCTGCTGGGAAAAATTCATACCTGGTATTTACTGATGAAGCCATTTATCATCTTGACTGTATTACCCATTAGCCTTCATTTTCCCTTTATGAAAAAAAGACAGGGTGAAGAGGGGTAAGAGGGTCAGTTTGGCACTGTGAATGGCACTAGAATTTTAGTAGTGAATGTGGTAAGACATATACTAAGATAGAGGTTTGAAGCGGTACTCCTGAAATTTATATAGTATTGTAAACCACTGGTAAATGAATCAAGTTTTATTTTAAAAATATTTTAAAAGAAAAATGACATTGTTTACATAGCCTTCTCCTATGGAAAAAAAATACTAAACCTTTGCATTTTTTGTTGCTATTTTTTTTACCAACAGCGTTCAAACATGACTGACATTCACTATTACCTATGCTAAATATCTTTTAATGTGTGGTCTTGTGTCCTATCTTTAGGTATTCTGATTCATTAGTTGTTTTTTTTAATCCAAAAATAATGCTTTGAAAAAGCATATTCTAATCCATGAAGCAACATAGCTTTAAAAAATGGGATTTTCAGAATCCTGATTCTCTTGTTCTTTTGATATGATCCACATGTTTGGAGGACTTAGAAAAGAAATCAGAAAATGGGCAGCAAACAAACCAATCACTGATTCAGATTCCTAGGATAGTTAGAATCTGCTTTTTGTTTTTTGTTTGTTGGTTGGTTGGTTTAATCAAATGGTTTGGAACAAGATTCTTCCATCAAAAGAAATTTCTTTTCAGAAAATGGAAAAATTTGATTTACCCACTAAAGTCTGGAAGAAACTCAAATGTCTACATTTCCAGTGGGAATGAATTCTGACAGTCAAGGGGTAGAAGTGACAACAGCACAAAAGTAACCACCTGTTGCGGACCAGGAAAGAAAAAAACCAGTTGGGACACCACCACCACCACCCCCGCCCCCCACCACCACGGAGATCTGAGCAGCCCAGGGACCCTGGGGCATAACAGGAATAGGAGAGCTGGCATAGGGGGTTGACAGAGGAGACCTTCTGTGTGGCACGGAAGGATTGAACTGAAGAAACCCTAAAGCAGGGGATTAACAACAGCGTATGTGTTTAAGGCACATTTAAGCCACTAGACATTACAGAAACATAATAACTGAAATTATAGGTGTGTCTATGAACCTTCATCCACTATCATTCTAGAAAGTTAAAATATCCAGTAAAATGCTCTACTGAGAAAATAGTATTTGCAGAAAAAATAAAGCCTTTAACACAAAGAAATGGATTCTCAAAATCCAAACTCTGAAGGCTTATTGAAAGGAAAGGTTTTCACCTGTTTTTTTAACATGTGTGATAACAAACACTTGAACAAAGAGTAATGTTTTATTTACATTTGCCGCTTTCTTCCCGTCCCTCTCTGCTGTGAGGTCAGAGGAGAAAATAAAATACCCTAATTAACAATTTAGGGAAAGAAAAGTTCTATAAAGAGAATTCATGGGTTAATAAAGCGTATTGGAGTAGTTGAAAGTGTTCCATGAACTTGAAAATGAACTAAACAAGGGTGTGTTTGTTTAATAAGCAGTCACCACATGCCGTGCCTCATTTTATGAGCTTTACTTTTACTCCTCATGTCCAGCAAGTGCGGCATCATTATACCCACTCTGCAAAGAAAGAAACTGACATGGATAAATAGTAAATATCTTTTGCAAATAAGCAGTAAGTCTGAGAGACGGTGCTGGTCTCTATGACCCAAAAGACACTTTGCAGCAACACACCACTCCCAGCAGAGTGTGCTTCTGAAGTACAGCCAAGTTTCTGAGAAAACTGAAACAAGACTGCTTCTAAGAATCAGAATACACATGTCACAACACTCTCCAGGGCTCACTCAAAGCATATTGGTTCATGTTAATATAAAATGTTAACAAACTAGGTTCTCTCATTTCTAGGTCAAGAGCTGATTTATAATAGCAAATTCTAGAGTATTTGGAAGACTATGCGGGAGAGATAAAGCAAGAATAACTGGTAACCTGATCTTGGAAAGTCTATCACTTGACTTTATTCTAGTTGCACTTGACAGAAAAGTTAATTAAACTTCAGCAAAGCGAACTTACTGGTTCGTGATTCACCGGGCTATGAATTCCAGGCATAGGGACTCAGGGAGGGGCTCAAACATGAAATCAGCACTCAGTTTCTCTCCATCTTCTTTTTCTCCTTCCAGGTGGTCACCGTCTCTGGATTCATACTTTTCGCTTTCAATAAAAACAGAAAGAAAAAGTTTACACTTTGCTCCTACCAGTCCTCCCAAAATGATTCTTCATGATTATTCTATTTTTTAATTAATTTATTCTTTTAATTGAGGTAACATTAGGATCCTCCCTATCAGGTATCGACATTGGTGGTACCTGCCGGCCCATCGCCCATAGTCCATCACCCCAGATTCCAATCTGTTCTTGTCCTTCTTTGTTCTCACCCTTCTTTCAGTTCTCCCACTCTCTCCAACCCAACCTCTCCAACCCTCTGGATACTTCTCCCTGATTTGCCTGTCATTCAAATTTCTTATTCAGTGTTTAATAGCTGTGAGTTTTTAATTAAATATCTTATCCTGAGTAGCAACATAACCATATTTGTATGGATGCCCAATGGGAAAGAATTAGCAGCAGTAACCAAAGTTGACTCATAGTTAACTTTCAAGGGTTAGCTCTTAAGGTTGTCTTTCTCTGCTTCTTGGCTTAGTTTCTCTATATTCCACATATTAGTGACATCATCTGTTCTTCCTGATTATTCTTGACTCTTGTTGGCCCCAGACACACACATGAAAGAAACACAATGGTCAAAAGGAAGAAAGCGGGCCCTCCCTGGTGGCACAATGGGTTAAGCAACGCATTATGAATCAAACTGCAGTCACTGCATCATGAGTTCGATCCCTGCCCCTGGCTAAGGAGCTGACCCACATGGCTCAGCAGACCTCTCCTGTCTCACCCTCTGCTCCCCTCAGCAGTGTATTTCAGTCCATCTGCCTGTTCTGTTCCCCACTCTGTTTCTGGTGGATCCTCTCACCACCCGCACCTCTGGCCTGTACTCCAATGCTTGCATGCATAAATAAGTAAAATAAAATTTAAAAACGGAAGAAATCTTGGGATACAGCAAGGTGGATCTTCATCTGAAATATACAGGTTGCAGGAGAGCTGGTTCCTTTACAACTCAAGGTGGTCCCCTATGAAGAAAAAAATAATTGGTGATGTGGGAAATAAGGAAAATAAAGAAAAAGGAAGGAGTGAAATAAAGAGAAATGAGAATTATGCGAAAATGTACTTTTAATAAAATGTGAACAAGAAAACACAAAAGCCCAGTTAAAATTTTATTATTTAGAACAAAGCAACCTCTAGTCACTCAGTGAACAGACAGATATCCCTTAAAAGCATGGCTCACTTAGAGTTTGCAGCAAGCATAGTGTCAAAGGTAGAAATGGTATTAGCATGAAGGTGTATAGAATAAAGTGTGAAAGGGTAGCATCTATATATTGTTGACTGTTGACTTGTTGCCAGGTGTTGGCACATCAAAGCATCTCTATAAAGATGTACCATGAAAAACCCCAGTGCAGAGTGAAGGAAATACGAGACCCAGAGCAATAAGTGAAGTTCAATTATTAGCTTACACAATGTAACAGTGCAAGAAAATGGGAATTCAAGCCTATACTGTAACATTCCAGAAATTTCCCTGTTAAACACATTAAATACTACACTAGTCTGTGGAAAATAGTTTAGATATGTTCCCACTGAGTTTTATATTTTTAAATTTGTACTTAAAAAGGATAAATCACCATCATCTAAATTCCAAACCAATCTTGGTAAACTATCACGTTTTGAAAATATATTCAATATGAGAGTTCACCATGAACACTTTTAAGTGTAGTTTATTGCTACCTCTGCACACTGTTCTTTGAATTTGACATGATTATGAATTTGGCATCCACATGGACCCTAACAATTACACATACTTGGATATTGGGTTTGCAACCGATACTTAAATTCCATCCTTAAGTTTGCCTGTCATGAATTTCTTATTCAATATTTAATATCTATAATGGCTCTATGGGTTTTTTATTAAATATCTTATGCTAAGTATCAACACAACCATATTTGTATGGCTGCCCAATGGGAAATAAGAGCATTCAGAGTAGTAACAAAGAACTCATTTGTGTGCTATATAAAATATTTGATGCCAAAATAGGTTAACACTTCAACTTGTTGACTACGAATCCCTCAGTTACTCAATAGAGATTGCAAGCATTTTTACTGGGCATTATTAAACAATTCTCTGAATTTTTATGCTCATGGTTAAGTGTCTACTCATACAATGTAGAAAACAAAGACAGCAAAAACACTGTATATACAAAGACCTTTTAAGACAACCAAAGAACATTTTTTTTTAATTTGGCTTAATAACAAATTCTATTTAGTATGGTAATTTACACATTTTCCTTTCTTTGGGGGTTGTCTGACACTGATTTGTAGAATATGTCTTTGCATGTATTGAATTTATTTAAAATGACAAATTAAATAGACAAAATGCAGTTGAGCAATTTCCTCGTTTGTTTTCTGTAAGTTGATGCTAAATTGGTGAAATGAAACTTGCAAAGCAATGTGAGCGCAGAGATGTTACAGATTGTACAATTTTTTCCTCCACGTTCATTAATAATTGTTTTGACCACCCATACTTTAAAGCATTTATTGTGAATGTTGATCATTCACATTTTTGCCAATGCAGCACACAACTTACTTTTCTTATAAACAACTCTCTTCTTCCATTCTTGCATATAATTGATTTGATTGATATTTAACTAAATTACAAAAACTCTATAAAATATAAATGACTTGAGAGCCACCATTCATGACGCTTCGTAGGCAGTCAACTCATTTGATGGGAGGCATCATTGACTCAGTTGATGGAAATGGATGGATATGGGCATTGGGAGAAAACCCTACTACTCAGAAGCTTTCAGAATACTGTAGGCTTTTGTCAGTATGGTTAATAAAGGAAATGGATAGTAGCACTTAACCTGGAAGCCTATTAGGGGAAGATTAGTTAAAAACATGTTTTCTGTTTGTTAAAGTTTTTTGCAAGCTCATATCAATTTGAGAAAAGGCATTTTCTTAGATAATTCCTCTAAGGCATGAATAAACTTCAAGTATTTGCTTCTACATAAAGAGAATAATTCCTAGTCACACAAGGCAGGTCTATCAGGGACTGCACCACTGTACACTGTACCACTATATACTGTACCACTGTACCACTGTATACTGTACACTATACTACTGTACACTGTACCACTATACACTGCACCACTGTACACTATACCACTGTACACTGTACCACTATACACTATATCATTGTACACTATCCCACTGTACACTGTAGCATTATACCACTATACACTATACCACTGTATACTGTACCACTGTATACTGTACCACTATACCACTGTACACTGTATCGCTGTACACTGTACCACTGTACACTGTACCACTATACACTATCCCACTGTACACTGTACCACTATACCACTGTTCACTATACTGCTGTATACTGTACCACTGTATACTGTACCACTGTACACTGTACCACTATACCACTGTACACTGTATCGCTGTACACTATACTGCTGTACACTATCCCACTGTACACTGTACCACTATGCCACTGTACACTATACCGCTGTATACTGTATCACTATACACTGTACCACTGTACACTGTACCACTGTACAGTGTACCACTGTACACTGTATCACTATACCACTGTACACTATACCATTGTACACTGTACACTGTACCACTGTACCACTAGACCCAGACATTTGGATTCACCACTGGGTAACACCCAAGACTGTTCTGTATTCAACCACATTTACAGTTCATTCCAGTAAATCCTGAAATCTCTTCTTTGTTCAGTAGTGGAGCGATAATGCTCATTCTTTAGACTGAGGAAAAGTTTTAAACACTAAGATATAATGAGATACAGGGTAAGAAATGTTTTAGTTCTCAAAAAGTGTTAGTGAAATAACAAAATTCATTATAAATATCAACTATAAGTTCCCAAGAAACTTTGATTGTTACTATATTCTAGCTATCTTATCTATGTATAATAGAATCATTTTATCCAATTGGCCCTCATTTTGGGGGCCTTAACTTTAAGGCCCATATATTATATAAAAGTATCCCTTAACTATATAACTCAGACAAAGAAAATGAGGAGTCAGAATTTCCTAAAGTCACTTAGGGGTTTAAAATTGAAGCCTTTTGTTTTGGTGTGAATGAGCTTGATTCATCCAGTTTTTGCAGAATTAGCCAACTTGTCTGTCAACTACTGTTGTGTAAAAGACTTGGCATTATTTCTTCAACTTGAACATAGCAGAAATATCTTTAGTCCTTTAAGTATGTCGACTAGTCCTTAATTATGCCTTTACATTTCCCAGAATGGAGAAGAAAGCAAATATATACCAAGTGCCAATGAAGCACTTGACACTAGGCTATATAGGCGATGACAAGCTTCAGTATTTTTCTACCAACTGGTTTTACTGTGTCACAAACCATGACAAAGGCTAGTTTTTAGTTCATGATGTTATCAGTCAGTTGACTAGTTTTTCTCCTTTGGCTAAGCTCAGCTGATCTTACACAAGTGTCATACATCTGTGGGTGAGTTGGGGGACTCTCTCCCATGTGTGGTGGATGACAAGCTGAACTGGGTTACCTAAATTCTCACCTTGGATGGTGACAACTCTTCACCAGCAGACCAGCATAGACTCATTCCCACGCAATCACATGAAGTGACAAGATTCCAAGGTCTGCAACCATTCTTTCAATTTACTTCAATCTTGCTGAAATATTATTTACATAGTTAGGCACATTATCCAAAATCAATGAATTTTAATATATGTAAGCTCTACATCAGAGCAAAAATACTAAACATCTACATTTGTACTTCTGAAGTGTCTGGACTGATATACAGTGATATATTGCTCAGAATATAGCATGACTTTTTTAGTTAGAAATAGAAAAATCATACTCAGATTTAAACAATAAGAGGATTTGTTGATCTTAAATGAAAAGACCAATTATAGCTGCAAGTGTGATTTGTAACTGCAGACCAAGATGCTACCAGCTCTACTCTTATATATGCACATTGTCCAGGAAAAAAAAAAGAATATTCTCTTCCATAAACAAGCAAGCAAAAGAGAAGGGTTTCACTCTAACTGGACAAGACAGTAACTGAAATAAGCCCTGGTTACATGTGAGTCCATCTACAAATCAGCTATGGTCGGAAGGAGGGGACATGACTAAAACCTTGTCAACCAGGATCCATCCTGAAGTTAGGACTATCTGGTCTGGCCTCGTGACACCTATGGAGTGTACAAGTTGTAAAGTGGGGAAAAGAAAATGGGAGAAGGGGTATAAGTGAGGGAAAATATTTGAAGTTCAGTAATGGATTTAAAAAAGAAAAACCAACAGAAAGAAAAGGTTGTCTGGAGTTGGGTATGACTTTTAATCACAAAATGTTGGTTTTAACTGAATTTTAGTCCCCCAAAAAATGGTTTAGTAGGGAGAAATAGAAAAGATCACAGGGCATGAATTATTTTTATTTGTAATTTTTTTATTTGTAATTTTTGCCAGCTGCACACAACTCCCTGGGTGAGGCTGTTTTCATCCCACTGCACCTGCCTTGCACCTGTTTGTTTCACTGTTACTATAGAGTTGCTCTGAGGAGAACATCTGGACTTTGGATTATACCCACTTGGGGACGCTAACATAGTTTATTCTCAACCTGTAGATTTTATTGTTATACAATATTTCACACAGACTACCGCTGCAGAGGGGTGACCAGAGACCTGGAAACAGGAGACGGCTTTGGAAATCTTCACAGGAGATGGACAGTGCTGTCCCCTCCAATATTTATTTCTACCTCATGACTCTCTGTGAGGAGAAAATAACAGTCAGGGAAGGCATTTCGGCACCCCCACATTCTGTGGTGTGTGTGTCTGAACTCTACCAGTCAACAAATCATCTCTTCTGCTTACCATTGTCCACCTGAGTATCGCGAATGCCCATGGAGGAAGACATGCTCTTTATCAGTCATTTATATTTCCACGTCCAAGAGTTGAAGAGTTCTGAGTTGGAGGGATAGGAGTGGCAGGGAAGAAGGTGAGAATGGGGGAGAATGAGGAGACCTGAGTGTTTTCAGGGAGCACCAAAACGCTTAAAAATAAGCCAACAGCAGCCAAGGGAAATGACATCTACTTTATAATCATATGAAGTCTACACAGGCTCACAACATATTTCAGCATTTTTCACGTAAGTAGAGAAAAGGTTGTATAATGTTACATTGTCATATTTTCTTAGGAGGGTAAGGAGACATCAAGGAGGAGGGAAAGTGTCCCTGAGATGGAGCTCTACATGCTACCACTTGCTAGAGCCAAGGCAAGGTACTTAGCCTCTTTGACCCTCCATTTTTTCAATTAAGATTGGGAATAATAACATTAATCTTAGTGGATTTGTGAGGATGAAAATTCAAGGTAGGTGAAGAAACAGTATGAAGTTATTCTGATGTCAATCATACTCAAGCAACCTTTGTCTCAGTGTTGGGAGGGAGTGAAGGAAATGATAAAAATAGGGAGGGAGAAGGTTTTTCTTGTAGCTACAACTTTTGAAGCTGAGGAAAACTTAGAATGTTCTGTAAGCTTCTATTCCTATTTCAAGCCTCACAGTAGATATAGACTATAGTGCAAGATACATGGTTCCTGTATTTCTAGGCTTCAGAGAGACAGAGGAGTAGGGCAGGTGCAAAAGACACAAGCAAAAAATAAGCAATCGAAAGCCAACGTCAAATAACCAGTGAGACTAGCGTTGCAATGGGTCAGAAGAAACTTGGGGAGACTGGGCAGAGTTTCACAGAGGAAATGGAATGTTTGAGCCACATTTAGGATGCCAGAATCAGTGGAGGCGGATAGAGGAGCAACCAGCTATCTCTGGCTTTCCCTTGCTGTGGACCAGAAGGAACCTGGGAGCTTAGGAATGGACCTTATAACTGAGTTGATGGGTAACAAAGCCAGACAGATGTGAATCATCAACTCCACATAAGCCTTGGTTTTGAGGCCATAACTACTTCAGTACAAAGCATGGCTGACCATAGAATATCATGGGGGTTAGGGGTATTGAGTTCCACACAGTTGAAAGTCTGGGTATTATTTTTGACTTCCACAAACTACAAAAAGTCTCACCAATAATATAATAAATTAACACACATTTTGTACATAACGTGTATTATATACTGTCTTCTTACCATAAAGAAAGCTAGAGAAAAATAAGTGTTCTGAAGAAAAATCACAAGGAAGGGACAATGAACTAGGGTACTGCAATGTACTTACGAACACTGCAAGTTGACATCATCTGCTTACAAGAAAATGCCCCTGAAAGTAAACGCTCATAGTCCGAACCTGTGTTGTTTAAGGGCCAGCTACAGAGGGATACTGTTCAAGGGAAGTATACAGGGTGACGCCAGCCATTTAGAATTGAAAGGCAGAGTTGTCTCCTATTTCTGAGAAAGAACCCAAGCCCGGGGATGCAAAGTTATTGGGATCTTGCGAACTATGGAGAAGCAGATCCGAAGCAGAGCCATTCCTAGGCTAGCTTCTGCCCTAAACTCGAAGTGAGACTTCCAGTAAGGGTGGAATTCCAAAGAACAGTTCCGCCATACATACAGACAACTTTCTCCCACTCCCTGCACCTGGGAATAAAGACTTGGTAATTTCTGGGTTTAATGATCTCATCGGTAAAGTGAAGAGGCTGGAGCAACCTGTCTCTATAAACACCCTCCCTCACTTCCTCACCACACTTTTATTACTCTCCTTGTTCTTCTGCTCTTCTCCTTAGTTGACAGTCGGACATTATTGAGCTAGTCCCTGATTAATGCAAATGAAATTTAGAAAAATAATAAGAACAAATATTAACAGAGCTCCTAATCTCATGCTTAGGATCTCTGACGCAGTACATAGAAAGCGCTAAGATGTCTTGTAAAAACAGATCCCAAGTAGATAAACTTAGCTTCTTATAAATCAGGTGAAATATCACCTTGAATGTGCATGTAAGAAACAAAATAACGTATAAATAAAATCAACATTATTAAGCTGGACAGACTAAGGAACTCAGATCTCTGAATGTAGCTGTTCACTTGGTAATATCTGTATTTTCTTTCACTGCACAAAATACTTAATGTCTGCCAGGTGCTGTCAACTCTTCAGAAGAAAAGCACTTACATAAAATATGAGGTGTCACCTTCAATGGGGAACTTTGACCTCCAAATCCAGGGAGTTTGGGTTTAAACTCAGGGAACTGGAGACCCTTTTGTCTTGCCTTCCAGTTCCTTTCTAGTCATCTGATTTGCTGCTCATCTTCATAATACAGATTAGAGGGTAAGTCAGATTTTTACCCAAAACTCAAGGATCGGTTTTTCAAGTATTAAATGGCAATATTTAAGGCACTACCCAATTCCAGAAAAAACTGGTTATTCACATATTAAATGACAATATTGACGCTACTAAGCAATCCTAGAGAAAAACAAACTACAACTGCTCATGTAGTTAAGGATCTCCCTCTCTTGCCTTCCTCTAGGACTTAGGAAAGACCATTTCCTTTCCCAGACAGAGCAGCTCCGCTCCTATCTGTGCTCTTGATCTTAACCAAACACCCCAACAATAAACCAGACAGCCTGATGTTGGATGCCATTAGCCTGTGACCTCTGAAGAACTTCCTCAGAAGGGAGCCAATTATCAGACATTAACAAAACTTGTTCATCCAGAGATGTAACAAAGTCAAAAGAATAGAAGTCGGTTTTAATAATTTTGAAAAAAGAATAAAAATTTCCCAGTTTAGGAGAAAAGAAATGAGAAGTGTTTTGAACGTCAAGCTATTGTAAATATTGCCCTACACCCATGTCACTCTGCCAGACCCAAAGTCCAGACATGTATCTCCAAGGTTTTGAAAAGAAGTAGCTACAATTATATTTTTAATTGTATATCTTAGTAATATTTACTTATACCCCTTAGTAATACATACAACATGTGTATAAAGTGAAGAAGCACACACACAAAAATCTTTAACATTTAATACTCAGTTATTTCCAGATGAGGAGAAGACACTAAAAAAACCCTGGATTTCTCCATACCTAATCACGAACAAACTTATGGCTAGAAATTTTGTTTAGACAGCATATGATTCCCCTACTCTATTGCCTGGTCAGAGCTTCTAAGTTAAGGAATTTTTAAAGAAGATGTTAGAAAACAAAACTCAGAGGGGCCTCTCTGGTGGTGCAACAGGTTGAGCAATGCACTATGAAGCAAACAGAAGCCACTGCAGCACGAGTTCAATCCCCGGCCAGAGAACTGACCCAATTGGCCAGCAGACCTCTCCTGCCTCACCCGCTGCTCCCCTCAATAGCGTATTTCAGTCAATCTGCCTGTTCTGCTCCCCACTCTGTCTCTGGTGAATCCTCTCACCCACTGCATCCCTAGCCTGTACCCCAGTGTTTGCATGCATAAATAAATAAATCTAAAAAAAAAAAAAACCAAAAAAACTCAGAGATATATAGGTGCTAATACTTAGAAAGCTAAAACTGGTAGATAAAAGAATCTCACTGGCCCGCTGTGAGAACTGTTTCTCCAATTCAGACTAAGGAAGCAGGAATAAGATGCAGAAAATAGAATTAACTGCAATTAAAATCCTGGACAACAGCATATGAAATTGGGTGGTATTCATCACTCCCTGCAGTAATTATCCTAACTGGAACAAGATGGGAACTGACTCAATTTTTTATTGTCTGGCTGTTGACCTTCTATTTTCTTCACCTCTTGTTGCCAAAGAGTGAAAGAAGACCTGAAATCTGAACTAAAAGTTTTGAGCAATAGTAAGTGAAGCGCGTGCTTTTCTGTCACTATCTCTTTTAGCCTGATGAATTCCTTTGAGGGAAAGTCATTTTTGTTAATAATCCAGATGTAATGGGTTGCCAGAAGCACTGTTCCCAGATGCAGCTCATGCCGGTGTGGCCTCCTGGACAGGCTACAACAGGTTCGGTCTTGTTTCATCAGTGAGATGCTTCTTAAAGAAAGAGGAAGACTTGACTACAGGTTTTAAAAAGTCACATCCATCATAGGTAAATGTAAAAGATTGATTTTTACAAAGGTAAAGCAAAGCACAAAGCACATTCATTAGACCTCCTGCAAGCATCAAGCATTCAATTTAGGTTGGTCCTGTGGAATTTAAAAGAGCATGTCAAATATATATATATATATATGTAGATAAATAAAAGAATGAAAAGTACGCAATTCCAACTTTCAAGAAATTAATCATCCACTGAAGAGCCATACTCGTTAACAACTGGTTTATGCGTCGTGGAAAGTGCTGCGGTACTGACTTAAAGAAAGTATCAGGGTAGGAGGAAAGCAAGAATTAGTTCTCACTGAGAATTCGAATTCTACCACCACATTCCCCACAGAGCATCAGTGACATCCTCACGACTCTCTTCCCACATCTCTAAAAGACTTTTCAGACCTCAAAGATTAAAGTACTATTTATTGAGAAGTTGCTATTTACACAGGGACTGTGAAATGGAGATTCTATTTTCCCGGCTTTTACAACCGAAAAAATTAAAACCCAGAAATCTTCAGACAAGAGTCACACAAGTCTGAACAGGCAGTATTTGATACAATTCCAGAACTACTTGTCCTTGGATTCAAATGTGCAGCCTATTTGGTCTCGTTCCTTACTGAAACACAGAGTCACTCACAAATAAACTTAAACCAGGAGGAAATGGAATATGACTAGGGGTTAGAGAAAAGGGAGCGCAAGAGGCATAAAAGGGAATTGTGAGGGCATCCACATAAAGTCTGTAACTTTCTAATTTTCTAAAGGTTGTTCCTTTAAGGGATCTTTTTAGTTATATATAATTAAATAAACAACATTAATGTAATACATATGTATTATATGTGTACTTGTGTACTATATTAATTATATACGTAGCTTTTTTCACTATATATGACTTTTTTCACCAGATATATGCACTTTATATACTATAAATATTATATATATTTAGTGAAAGAAAGCTATATGTGTATATATAGCTTTTCACTATTTTAAGTATTTCACTATATTTAGGAGATACGTTTGTGTGTGTGTTCCATTAAAAGAGTGAACAGATATGGGGAATGGGGAATACGTGGGGATTATAATTGATGTCAAATATATATAAATAAAAAAGTGAAAAAAAAAGCACAATCTGGAAAAAAAATACAAAACTATCAACAGA
Source organism: Galemys pyrenaicus (assembly GCA_019455555.1). Classification (NCBI taxonomy): domain Eukaryota; kingdom Metazoa; phylum Chordata; class Mammalia; order Eulipotyphla; family Talpidae; genus Galemys; species Galemys pyrenaicus. Next base: position 12,724,295 of record JAGFMF010011709.1, read on the forward strand.
GAAGGTGCCAAGGCCCTCAGTCTATAAAATTTGAACTTTCTTGTGTAGTAATTACAGCAATCGTGCATAGCATTTGCATTTGAAATGCTTCCCCTAAAATTCTTCTTTAACTGATATCTAGTTTGGTGTGGGAATGGGTGGGAGGGAGTGTTCTGTGCCAAATGATCTATGATAAAATATGGTAAATGAGTGAAAATAAAAGGTGGAAATGATGTTGATTATGGTAATGATATGATTATATATGCTGTTACACTACGCAACAAGCCTTGGAGTTTAATTTACATGTATTCTAAATGATTTTTTTCTCAATACATGGCAGAATGGCATCCTTAAATATTTTTGGAGCCAAAACAATGGCATAAAGCCCTGAGTATTTATGTCTTCCATGAAAGAAGATGTTCTATGTATGACTACACAACAACATTTCCTCAATGTTACTCCTACAAACATCCCTAGTGCTTCTCACTTTCTAAGATATAATCATTAAAAATAAAATGTTTCTTTTTTTTTAAGAAATGAAAAAAAAAAGTGAACAAAAAGCTTTGCTAAGCTAATGTTGTTTCCCTTGCTAACAGAGAAATTTCAAGTCAAGTATTGGCAAAGACTGCCTATTCTCCACCCTCTTTCCCACAAATATCACAAAATGAACTTCTCCTCTGCTGATCCTTAATTATGAAGAGAAGGTATCTGAGACCCAATCATCTCTAAAAGACAATGATTCAAGCAGAATCAAGCAGAGCATCTCCCCCAGTCGTGGGAACTGTCTGCTTTCTGGGCCGCTCTATCAGGGTTCAGAAAGGGCCAGTGAGAAGAGAGGACGTAGTCCCGGGGCATCTGGGAGGTAGAGAGCACTTACATATATATGAATAGACTAAGCAACCCCCTTCACAGCATCTTCATCGTGAACAGAATCAGCACAGTAGGCCAGCCCTCCTTTCCCCATAGTTCTGGTTACACACTGTGATGCCTGTTCACCTTCCAAACCAGTGCAGTTCAATACATTTTCACTGAACCATCATTTCAGGGAGTAGGGAGTAGAGGGGTAGAAGAGGAAAGTTACAACCTTTTGAACCTGCTAATTTTTATTTCTCCCATAAAGCAGTTGTGAAATGTTGTCTTAATCAGAGTCCTATTAAAATGCAACCAGACCACATCACCGCAGAAAAATTGCCTTGCTTTTAACTGGACCAGAACTTTAGACTGAGCCAAACTGCCAACATCATGAGAAGCCAACAAGAGTGAGAAGATCCTGTTTGAAATGACTGATAAAGGTGAACTTGTTCCTACTTTTATGCAGTGCCTCCTCTACCTAACCATTTCCTTGTCCTTTTACTTGCCCCCCTCAAAAAAAACCCCAATTCTTGTCTCTTCAGAGACCATTTTAGATTCTAGGTATATCTGGGCACCCTGAATTGCAATTCTCTGCTATTCTCAAGGAAAAGCATTTCGCCTCGTCTGCTACCCTCACTGTTCTCTTATGGAAGGTTTACACCAGGTGCTAATACGCCCACCAGTGATTAAATGAGATGCTCCAAATAAGATGCTGGAAAAATGACTGACCTGCAAGCAGGTCTTCACAGATGGGAATGGTACTACTTATAATTATTGCTTTTTAAAAGCATTATCATGATTTTTAAAGCTATTCCATCATGATTAGCCCCTGGACCTTCTGTGAATCTAATTTCTTCAAATATCTATTACTTTTCCCTTTTGTTCTGGTTCCTACCTCCTAGTTTCAAAGTGTATTTCTTGAGGTCTTTTCTATTTAAAGTGGTCTTTTAAACACGTTCCAAATTATCCATAAAATCTCCATCTTTTTCCATGTAATCCCTCTTCATATTTCATCTTCTAACAATCCCTTTAGCTTATAAAGTTGCCCTTGTACCACTTCCCTTCCCCCCACACACCGGGGATTTTTTTCCTCTTTCCTTCTCAGTTTTCCCACATTGGTTTCCGCAGTCACATCAGCACCTTTGACCACTGACAGCTAGCTAATCACTGCCCATTTCTCTGCTGACGGCCCACTGGCCTTTGGGGAACATTATGTCACGGTGACATGGAGTCCTTTAGATGTTCACAAGTCAATCTGGAAACTCAAACGCTAAATTGAAAACATATTTCAGCAGAAATGAGATGCAGATTTGCCCATACATGAAGGGCTGGTTGGAAACTTACAAGATGATACCATTGCAGGGAAAAGGGTATGCAGACAAAGGGGGCCCCCCTCTGGGGCCAGGACCGAACTCTTCCTTTTGGAGGGTTTCCAATTGACTTCCCTGCCCCCGCCCCTTTTCTGAGTCCAAGCAGTTTTAGGCTTGGCCATTCTTGAGGTAGAATACTGAGAAAAACTGATAGAACCTGATAATGCTCCTCACTGAAATAGGAACAAAGCAATCCACATCTGAAAAATGGAATACTGAACCCTTCTTTCATATCCAGGTTCCAACTAATCCATGCCACATCAGAGCTGCTTTTCCTGAGCTGCTCTTGGAAATCCTGTGCTTTGGGAAGGACCAAAGCTTGCTACAAGGGTAAAGAAAAAGTGCAAGTTAATGTTTCCTCTCCTGTCTTGTTAGCATTAAGATTTACGGGCCCCTTCAAGTGAGGGAAGAGTGATTTGCTAGAATTAATTCTCTTCTGATACATACTTTGTTCTGAATGTCTCTAATTTTAAGGCATTTGCTATCTGCATTTTTGCATTGTTGCGGAGGTTTGTAGAAAAGAGAAAATGTGATTATTACAAATAAGACTGGATTCAAATTAGTAGTGAGAATAATAATTAGGAGGAGTCATCTCATCTGGGGGTCGTCTTGTTTCATTCTCTACAAATGAATTACTGATTAGCACGTAGTTTTCCAGTGTTCATTGTATCATCAACCATAATTTTCATCCAAGAACCAGGGTTGTTATGAAGGTAATTACTACTAGTAACAGAAATAATGGTAGCTAGTAATTATTCTGCAGTTTCTGTTATCCAGGGACTTTCTTTATGATTCACATTGGCGAGGGTAATGCTGACTACTATTAAGAAGAGAGTCCTTAAGAATGAAATGGTGGGGGCCTCCCTGATGGCGCAGTGGGTTAAGCAACGCACTATGAAGCAAACCACAGCCACTGCAGCACGAGTTCAATCACGAGTTCAATCCCTGCTGCTGGCCAGGGAGGGGACCCACATGGCGCAGCAGACCTCTCCTGCTGTGCCCGCTGCTCCCCTCAGCAGTGTACTTCTGT